>JARQOD010002507.1:0-76766 GCA_033576555.1 Oophaga sylvatica
AATCCCCCATATAAAGGGGCCCTTTTAATCCCCCGTGTAAAGGGCCCCCATATGTGCTCGGTTGAGCCCCATTTGAATGCTCCAGTTATGAGGGCCCCCAAAATCTGCTCCGTGTATGATGGGCAATATAATGTCCATAAAAAAATGGGCCCATTTATAATGCCCGTTTTTGGGCCCTATATGCGCCAGTGGCTGGCCCCCATTTAAAATTTTTGTTATGGGGGGCCCCCAATCTCTGCTCCAGTGTTGAGGGCCCTATAATGGCCTTATTAATGGGCCCCATTTAAATCCCCCGTGTATTTGGGCCCCCCGTATTGCTGCTCCAGTGTTGATGCCCCCTTTTTAGAATGTTCCAGTTTGAGGGCCCCCCTTGGGGATGTTCTCTGTGTATGATGGGAAATTTTAAATGTTCCTTTTATAATGGGCCCCCATTTATAATGCCCAGTGTTAAGGGGCCCCCTTATGTGCCCCAGTGTTGATGTCCCCATTTAATGCTTAGTTGTGTGGGCCCCTGGATGATGCTCAAGTTTGATGGGCCCTTATAATTTCCCAGTGTATAATGTCCCCTTATTGTCCAAAAAAAAAAAATGAATCCCTCCCTGCAGTGCATGTCTACTCTGGACCCTCGCGTCCCATCTTACAGCTCAAGGGCTGTTTGGCAGGGGTATAGGTGAATCTCCGCTCTTTGACCGGGCCCCTGTAGGAAACACGGAAAGTCATAGCGGGGGAGCAGGGAGGGAAGTATTGCAAGGTGTGGCTGGGAAAAAGGGGGCCCCCCCTCGGGGCGACGGCATGGAACAGGGCCCCCTTTGTATGCCAGTGTTTTTTACGATGAGTGGGCCCCCCCGTAGAGCATTTTGCATTATGGGGGCCCCCGTCCCCGTGCAGTCGCACAGAGTCTCCCCCCCCTGCTCAGGGAAAACGGCTTTTTCCCGGGGGGCCGCAGGTGCGACACGGCCTGGGGGGGTACACCCCCTTTTGGGGGGAAATCTGGCATATGTGGGGTTTTAGGCTGGACTTTCGCAGTTTTAAAAAGGGGGAAATTTGGGGGAAAAATAGGAGTAAAGAAGAAAACCAGCCATTTTGCGGGCAACCTTGTGTCATCGGGGGGAAGGGGTTTCAAAACCCTTTTAAAAACCCGGCATGGTTTTTTTTTTATGAATGTGAGACCCATTTTAGGTCGACGGGGGGGGCCTTTTTTTTGTGGGGTTGATCCGCGCATGAAGATCTTTAGGGGGCACATACCAGCGGGTTTTCAAAACTCCGTAGGCATATTGTCCCAAAATTAGGCCAGGTGTCAGTTTACAGGCCGTGTCAAAGGGGAAGAATGTGGGGGAACATCGAAGGGGAGGGGAGGAAATTTTTTAACCATATTGAAACTGCTGTTCCTGTCTTTGCAATCGATTCGTTTTCCAGTGTGTGAGGGGGGCTCGAAAATTTTAGTCCAAAACAAGTCATAAACCCCCCCAAGCACTTCGGCTGTGTGCACCACGAACCCTCTTCCATTTGGCCCGTAGGCTCTGGTAGAATGCCCCCTGCTGTGTGCGGGAACCCCTCTAACAAACGGTTTACCGAGTTGCTTGTTTGTTGCATATTAGCTCTAGGTTCTTTGGGGGCATGATTTCTGATTTCCCCTTTTTGGGTGGTGGGGGAAGCGGCCCCAACCAGTAGTGTCATCCTTCAAATTTTGGCAATTTGGGGTCCCTTTTTGGATCCCCAAGATATTCTCAACGTGGGCCAATGCCAGGTGTCAATGATGCACTGCCAGTGGAGGGTGGGGGCACTTTGTGCAAATCCACATTCCTCCAGTCACGCATAAAACCCCTACCCCACCTTGGCAAGCCAAAAAATTTTTTCTTGCCCCCAGAGCATCCTCTCCCCCAAAAATATCCCCCTCTCTTCTCCTCCTCTTCCTTTCTCCTCCACCTATCCCCGGCAGTTCCCGAGCGAAATGTGAATGTTCAAGGTTCCTCCCCCTCTCTTCCCCCTCCATGCAGACCCTTCTAAAATGTTTTAAAGTTTGCATGAGCAGACACATAGTGGGTGCATGTTTGATGGCGTGTCTTCGTTTTCCCGTGGCATTTCAAACATGAAGGACTTCACAGAAGTTTTCCTTTGAAAAAACTCACACCCCAACCAAACCCTGTCTGCCCCCCGGCCCCCCGTATATCCCCCACAAAAGATTCAGCCTGCTTGTTCGCAAAGCTTTGAACCAGGGCATGGTGAAGTTCCACCTTTTACAAGTCTATGATTAGGCGGTGCTTGGGGGGTGGGCAATGCGCATCTCTGCATAAACTGGGTTCGAGGGGAGGACGGTGTGCAGTTGTCTTGTTTTTTTATGGAGCGGGGGTGTTAACTCGGATAATTTTTTATGAAGATGCCCCAAGGGTTTAAGGGGGTGAGCCAGGCAAGGAATGTGTCTGAGTTTTTGCAGGGCTATGGTGCACAAAATTACGGCCGTTATCACTGCTACCTTGCCTGGCGCAAGATGTAGATGCCGCCTGACTCGTTTCACGCTGAAGAGTCTGCCAATACCTTGTGGTGTGTCTGTTGAAAAGACTCATCTTTAAAAAGCCTGGAGCTTCCCCCTAGCTGCATAGTGGGAACCTTGTGCAAAAGGCAATGTGTGGAGTGCTCTTTTATGCGCTTGTCAACGAGCTTTTGTTCTGGAGGAGGGGGGGGTCGAACGCTAAGCCAAAAGTTGCTATTTGTGGGTAGGGGGCCTGTCCCCGCCGGTCCCTGTGGCCTGCATTTCCCCCATTAAAAGAGTGGGGTGATGGACAGTAAAGGCCTGGGCCTGCCCCTGGCCTGTCTGTTGGGTGCACCTTTCCCTATGATTGTTTGGTGCAGGGCAATGCAGTCTTTCAATGCAGGGGAGGGCAGGGGGTTTTTAGAAAATAGTGCCGATGGGTGGTATAGCTGGGACCGTAGGCCTGAGCTCTCGTAACGTGCGCTTTAACCAAACAGAAGGGATCATTTTAAAAGAGATAGTTTGGATTAAAGGGGTTTAAAAAAGTGTACGGGTGAGAGGATGGTATTTTTTGTCAAATAGTGGTTTTTGGGTAAGCTGGATTAGGTTGATTTGGGTGAACTAGGGGTGGCTTGACGCTAAAAGGGGGGTTGGTGAGGGTGATGGGGGGTGGTGGGGTGAGGTGATTCGACTTTCGTTGAAAAAATTGTGATTCCTGACTGCTTTTCCTTGCGACGAACCCCAAAATTTCTTGTGGTGGTAAGTACCCCGGGGGGTTATGAGGGGGAACGATGGAGGTTAGGTACCTTCGTCGGGAGGTGCCATGTGCTCCCCGGGGGTTTTTGCCCCTCCACGTTTGGGTGATGTTGTTTAAAAAGTCTAAGCATGAACGGATTCAAATTTAGGAGTTTTTTCCCCCGGCTAAAGGCCCTTCCCCCACTTTTAAAAGAAAACCTTTTTCTCATAATAGGTTTTTGGTAAAAAAAACCCAAAACCCACTCTTCCTATTTTGGTTTAATTTTTTTAGGGCTTCCCGCGTGCTAATTTTCCCCTTGGCCAAGCTTTTTCCGGATCTTTTTTTTTTTTTAAAAAATGTTTTTGGAATGGGGGTCCCGATAACCCCTGTGCGATGTTGATGCTGCTGCGGATTTTCCTTTCGGGGCTATTGCCGCGGCACCCTTTCCCCCAATGATGAAAAACTTGGTCAACAATGGGTCCCCCTCAATCCCCTTCAATTTGTTGCCTTCCCCTGTCCGTCTAAGGTGGTACAGTATGCGGGAAGGGCACTGGTTTCCCTCAGGATACATTTGGCACAGTGACTCTAGGAAAAGTATTTTGTGCTTCAATGGGGCAGAAAAAAACATTAGGTGGCTGGCTCAGTGATTAAATGTAAATTTTATCTTGGTGGGGAATGAGGGTTTGACTTAATAATAGGATGGGATGTGAAACAGATGTGGTAATTGAAGTGTGGGCTGAACCTTATTTTTTGTGGGGATGAAGGACAAAGGGAAAAAGTGGTTGGTCCAGCCAAAGGCTGCCTGAGTCAGTGGTTGCGTTTAAAAATATAGAAGAGGTGATAGAGGGGAACTGTTGGGGAATAAAACCCCTCTGTGTCACCTTTTGTAAGGTGGGTTAGTAGCGGAAAGGGGGCCTTGAGTTTCTAGGGTCATTTTTGGCCAGTGATGCGGGGCAAATAGTGCTTGGGTGAATTACCAGCAGAATATCTAGCAGTGGCTGTGTCAGTGCATATTTGTTCTTTTGGTGGGGAATTTTCGGTTTTTTTGAAACCCCAGGGGGGTTTTGAAAAGAGCCCCATGGTGTTATTGAAGTGTGGCCTCCTGCCCCCTTTTTTTTTGGTGGGGGTGAAGGACACAAGGAAAGGGTTGTTCCTGCCAGGCCCCGCATGATGACTCAGGCTTGCGTTTTTTGAAAGTTCAGAAGAGGAGATGATAGAGTGGGGCTATTTCGGAAAATAAGACAAAACCCGTTTTGATGCTCCAGTTTAAAAGGGTTTACCTCTCCCCCAAAAGGGAGCCCCTTCAGGGTTTTGACCTGCGTGACACAGGGGCAAACCTTTGCCTTAGGGTATTGTGCTTTTGGGGCTCCGCGATGACCACCCCACATCAGTACCGCTGGCCCCCCCCCCCCCCGTGCGGTTCTTCCCTATTCCTATGTTTGGGAAAAGGTACCCAAAAATTTTGCAGATATATGGTACTGTTCAGAAAACGTCAGCTGTAACCCCGAAGGGGAAAATTTAAATTCGTCTATATTTGAGGTATAAAGTGCTCACAGGCTCAGTTGGGTTCACAGAAAAAAAAGTAGAAAAAAGGGTAATGTATTAGAAGCTAAGCTGTAACAGTGTTGGGCTAATTTTAAATTCTGTTATATTTCCCCCGGTAGCCAGACTTCAAAGGTCAGATGGTTTAAAGAATATGAAAAGCAGAAAAAAGGGTACTGTTCACAAGCGTAAAACTCTATCAGTGTTGGGTGTTATGTTTTTGGGGCTGAGGGTGAGGAAAAAAAAAGGGAATCACCAAGGTTGGAAAACTAGGGAAAAATTTTTCAGTACCCCGACAAACCCCACAACAGAGGACCCCTGGAGCTTCCCCACGTTGGCCCCAGACCCCTCGTCAAGATGAGAAAAAACTATATAAAGAAAAAAGATAAAAACTATCTCCCCCGGGGGCCCCCAAAAAAAAATAAAACCCCAAAAATGTAAGGGGTTAGACAAGAAGAAATACTGCCCCGACAGAAAATTTTTGAGCAAATGTTGGGGCAAACTATCTAAAAAAAGGAAGGAAGGGCATTACTGCACCAAAAAAAACCCGAAAAGCAAAATCTCTAATTTAAAAAAAAACCCCGGATCCCGCCTTACATAAATTAGTTCTTGGGTAAAAATAAAAAAAAAGCCACTGAAAAAACTGGAAAAGCAAATGTAAAAAAATTTAGTGGCTGAACTAAATGAGAGGGCAAAAGCCCCGGAGGGGACTAAAAACCCCAGAGAAGTGAGGCAAAAAAGCAAAAATCAACCCCAAAAAAAAAAGAAAAAAATGTTTATTGTTGCAGGAGATGCAAAAGACAAGAGGGTACAAAAAAAACGGGGAAAAAGGTTGAGACAGAACAATTGTCACGGCATGATGGAGGGAACCCTTAAAAAAAGCCCCGTCAGTAACCCCTGTTCCCCCAAACTCACAATTTAATGGACAGTCAGTCCGTTGAACCACCAGGGGGGCCTTTCCAGATATTTCAAGTTTTTAAAATTTCCCCCCCCGAGGAGGGGTCAGAACCCCCATTGGGAAAAACCCGGTCGGTAGGTGAGTTCTTAACGCAGGTTTAGTCTCCTAGCATGGATGTCCGAAGCAACACCCAAAAATTGTCTTCTGACCATAACCTTTTCCCCTTAACCCAAATACTGGATTTCCCCTTAGAAAAATTTTTTCCCAAAACTCTTTTTCCCTCAACCAAACAGGGTCAGGAGGAAAAACAGTGGAACCGGGCAACAAACCTCTTCAACAAGGATTGTGGAACACGTTATGGATTTAAATGCCCCGAAAAGAAAAAAAAGAAAAAGATTAAAAATCCCCCTGTCTTATAAGGTCAAGAACTAGGAAAAATTTGGAGTGCCTTTGGGAAATTTTTGAGGAAAACCGACCAAGTCCCCCATTTAAAACCCCAGGCCCCTCAGCCTATCGGTTAGCAAACCCCGGGGCCCCTTTTGAGGGGGACAATCTCCCTCTGGCCCCCAAACGTTGCTTTTTGCTCCACAAAAGTTAACCCGGACGGGAAAAAACCCTGTTGTCCAAAAAAAATGAGGGTAAAACCCCCGTTTCAAAAAGGGGACCAAAGTGGCAGAGTCCCCCATTTTTTAAAGCAAATACCCAAAAGGGCAAAAAGAGACCCGTATCTGATCGAGCACAAAGATCTTAGATAAGTCTCCAAGTTGGTTTTTTCTCTCGTTTGCCTTGGTTGAGGTAAAAACGCTGGGAGAAAAAAAATGAACCCCCGTTGAAAAAAGGGTTTCCCAAAACTGGAAAAAAAATGGATCCCCGGCAGACAAATGTTCTGGAATGGTGAAAAGAACCCCGGCGAAGGAAAAAAGGGGACCAATTAGGGAGGAAGGAATTGGGAAAAGGGACAGATGTTCATCTTGGAAAACTATCACAAACACCCAGATGCGGTATTCTTGGGGGAAAAAAAGGGGATGGGAAAAATTAAACCCAGAGATATGGGTCCATGGTTCGGGGACAGGAATGGCATCAACAAAACCTAGGCGGAGAAAGGTTGGAGGAGAAAAAAGCCGCAGGACTGAAAAAATTCCCTGACATCCGAGACGGGTGGCCCCCCAAAGGCCCCACCCCCCCAAGTCTCGGTCCAAAAAAACCGGGGGATGCGGCCCCAGCGGAAAATGAATTCAGACATCAATCTTTTTCCAAGGGTGGGAAAAAAAATTTCCCAAAAGGGCGGCTTGGGCCTATCCTCCGGACACCCCTCCAGAGCAGTCAAAAATTGGGCGAGATGGCGGAAGAACTACACCTTTTTAAAAAAAAACAGAAGGATCAGATACTCAGGAGAGTCCGAAGGGAAAAAATCCCGGGGGCATCCCCTTTAAAACATTTTGCCCCGGAAAAAAAGGGAAACCACAAAATTAAAACGTGTAAAAAAAGGCCCCTCCCTGTCTAGGATTAAGTCGTTGGGCAGATTCGAAAAAACCAGATTCTTATGGTCCGTAAGGACCACCCCTGATTTTGGCTCCCTCCCCCCAATGTCTCCTCTTAAAACCCCACTTATGGCAATAACCCCCGTTTCCCACGTCATTTTTAGTTCGTAGGAGAAAGTTTCGAGGAAAAAGGCACAAAAGGGTTTTTTTGGGTCTTGGATCCTTTGGGACAAAACGGCACTGCCCCCCAATTTCAGAGGCATAACCCCCACTGAAATGGAGAGAAACATCGGTGCCGGAACAGGAGCGAAATGAATCTCTGTTAAGTTCCTGAAAGCGAGACTGCTCAGGAGGCCCTTTTAAATCAGAACCCTTTTTGGGGAAATCGTTAAAATTTTTTAAAATAACCCCGAAATTACCAAAAATTTAAAAAAAATTGGCAAAACCAAAAAAATTTTAAAGCTTTAAGAAAAAGGTTGGCCCAAAAAAAATGCCGAACCTGACGGGTCATTTCAATAACGTGGGGAAAAATGAATCCCAAAAAGAGTTTCTGTACGCCAAAAAGACCTTTGATCCCTTCAATCGGCTTCTTCTAAAAAACTGGAATACAGTTCGAACATGTTAATAGGCCCCCGTATTAGAAAAAAAAAAGATATCACCCCAAAAAAACAATCAGAAATGTACCCCCAAAAAACCTAAAAAAAGTCTTCATGAAGGATGGAGCAAGGAGCATTAGTGACCCCAAGGGCTCCCCGGTATCAAATGCCCCTCGGGGTGTTAACCCCTCCTGCATCAGACGTAAATTTTGTCCTGGACCTGGTTATTCCATGGGGATTTGTACGTATGGGCGTCAGTGCGTCCCCGGGGGGGCGAGGATCGGGGGGTGTCGTGTTAAACCCCTGAACCCGTGCTGTGTGTCAGGAGCGGCCACGGCCCCCCCCGGCACAAACCCCCCGGACACCGCGATCAAACATGATGCGGTGTACCCCGGGGCACGGGGGGGGATCTGCAGGAGGGGGTCCCTGGGCTCCCCGAGCCCCCCAGGCAGGCGATGTGACGCGTGTTTGAGGGTTCTCCCTCCCGGGCCCCCGGGTCCAAAATGGCGCCGGGGTCCTCAGGGAGGGGCTTTCCCCAGTGCCTGCTGGAGCAGGCGTGGGGAACCCCGCAGCAGTGCCAAGCGATCGCTGGTGTGAAGGTGCTGTGCACACTGTCCCCCAGCGATTGCAAAAAAACAGTGTGTCCCCCTGGGAAAAAGTTTAAATTTTAAAAAAAAAAAAAATAAAAATGGTAAAAAAAAATAAAAAAAAAAAAAAAAATTCCCAATAAATTCTTCTTTTGTAAAAAAAAAAACCAAAAAATAAAAGTAACATTTTTGGTATCGCGCGTCCGAAACGCCCCCCTAAAAAACGTCCCCTATTAACCCCCTTTTAAAGAACCCTTTAAAAAAAAAAAAAAAAAAAAAGAAGAAAAAAAAAACAATGTTTATATCTTCCCCCTAAAAAAAATAGAAAAAAACCCCGATAAAAAAAGGCCGAGATAAAAATCCATGTCCGGAAAAGTCTCTTGTCCGAAAAAAAAGAGCCATCATAAGCTCTCCCAAAAAAAAAAAAAATTTTTAGCTGTAAAATTTAAAACGATGAAAAAAAAAAAATTTTTTATATAAAGTTTTTGTATAAAAGCACCAAAACATAAAAAAAATGATTAAATGAGGGTTCGCCCTATTTTTATGCCCGAAGAAAAAAACTGCTTTATCAATTTACAACGGGAAAAGGAAAAAACGCCTCCCCAAAAAAAAATTCAGAATTGCTGTTTTTGTTTTTTTAAAAACCCCCCCAAAAAGAAAAAAAATGCGATCAAAAAAATGTCCTGTCAAAAGGGTTTTCCAATAAAAAGTACTGTCCGCAAAAAATAAGCCTCATGACTCTGGGGCCAAAATATGCAAAAAATTTTGCTAAAAAAATTTGGGATGCAAAAAACTATTTTTTGCAATAAAAGGTTTTTTTAGGTGCAGTGAAAACCCCAAAACCCCCATAAATAGTAAATAAACCCCCCCTTTTTACCCCCTTGTTAGGGAAAAAATAAAAAATTAAAAAATGTATTTTTTTCCCTTTTTTCCCTTGGGGGTTGGGTTGCGGTAAAGTTGGGGTTAGGGTTGGGGTAAGTTAGATTAGGGTTAGGGTTTGGGGTTGGGTTAGGGGTGTGTTGGGTTTTGGTTTTTTTTTGGGTTGGGATTGGGGGTTGGGGTGTTTTGGGGGTTAGGGTTGGGTTAGATTTGGGGGGGGGTTTCCCTGTTTAGGCCCTCAGGGGCTTAAAAGTGACATGGCGTTGATCTAATTCCACCCCAATTTGGTTAAAAAAAATCAAAAGGTGCTCTTCATTCTGAGCTCCCCCTGCGCCCAAAACGTAGTTTCCCGCTAGGGGGGATCGGTACTCTGGCCCCCAAAGTTATGTGCAATTTTCTATTTTTTTTCCCCTTGGGGGGAAAAAAAAAAAAACTGGGGGGAAAATTCATTTTTTTAAAAAAAAAATGATTTTTTTTTTTTTTTAGGCGTATGTTATAAAACTTCTGTGAAGCATTGGGGCTTCATAGCGTCCACACTTCTAGAAAGTTCTTTGTGGGGCTTTTTCCCAAAAAAGGGGTCACTTTGGGGGGTTTCCATGTTTAGGGCTGGGGCTTCCAAAAACGCTGCCCCCCCCCCGACCTTCCCCTCAAAGTTGAACCCCAAAAGTAAATACCCCCTTCCCCTGCCCGCGGGCCAATACAGTATTTTTCTCCCCCTATTGGGTATAGCATCCCGGGGGCAATTGGAAAAAAAATTTTGGGGTCCAATTTTTCCTGTTACCCTTGGAAAAAAATATTGGGGGCGAAAAAAAATCATTTTTTTAAAAAAAAAAAGGATTTTTTATTTTTGGCTGTACGTTTAAACTTTGTGAAGCACTTCGGGGTTCAAAGTGCTCCCACACATCTAGAATTTCCTTGGGGGGGATTTTAAATGGGGTCATTGGGGGGGGTTTTTACTGTTTGTTTATAGGGGCTCTCCAATGGAATGATCCCCAGACCTTTTCCTCAAAGTCGAATCCCAAAAGTCACTATTCCCCCTTCCCCCGCCCGCGTGCGCCCAACAGTAGTTTTTTTCCCACATATTGGGTATCAGCGTACTCGGACAAAAATTTGGGAAATTTTGGGGTCCCCAAATTTTTGTTACCCGTGAAAAAAATATTGAGGGCGAAAAAAAAAATTTTTTTTAAAAAAAAAAAGGATTTTTTATTTTTGGGGTGTTCGTTATAAAATTTGTGAAAACTTTGGGGGGTTAAAGTGTCAAAACCCAATTAGTAAGTTCCCTTAGGGATTAGTTTCCAAAATGGTGTATTTGTGGGGGGTTTCAGTTTTGGGGTATCGGAGCTCTCCAAAAACGACATGGCATCCGCCTTTTTGGGTTAAACGTCAAAGGGCTCCTTCCCTTCAAAACTGCCATGCACCCAAAAAATGGTTTACCCCATATGGGTATCGCGCACAGGACAAATTGCAAAATAATTTTGGAGTCTTTTACCCTTGGGAAAATAAAAATTTTGGGGGTAAAAAATCAATTTTTGGAAAAAATAGTTTTTTTTTTTTGGCTTACGTTATAAATTGTGTGAAGCCTTGGGGGGTTAAATTCTCCCAAAGTTAGATAAAATTTAGGGGGGGTTTTTTTCCAAAAGGGGGGCTTGGGGGGGTTTCCCTGTTTTGGCGAGGGGGGTTTCCAAAAAGCAACTGGCGTCCCCTCAATTCCCCCAATTTTGGTTGGAAAAAAAATCAAAGGGCTCCTTCCCCTTCCCCGCTCTGCCTGGCCCAAAAGTGGTTCCCCCCAATATGGGGGGTTTTGCGTATCAGGAAAATTTTGGCAACAATTTTGTGGTCAAATTTTTCCGTTTCCCCCTTTGAAAATAAAAAAAATTTGTGCTAAGAGATATTTTTGTGGGAAAAAAATAGGATTTTTATTTTCATGCTCGGGATTATAAAAATTTTGTGAAGATTTTGGGGGCAAAAGTCCAAAATCTAGATAGTTCCCCTTAGGGGGTTAGCTTCCAAAATGGGGTATTTGTGGGGGGTTTCCATGTTTAGGCTTTGGGGTACAAAAGGACTGACCCCCCAAAGTTTGCATTCCAAAAAGTTAATGCTTCCTTTAACCCCCCCGGGGCGCCCAAAAAAGTTTCCCCCCCCTTTGGGGGATCAGCTTTTTCAGGGGAATTGGAAAACAATTTTGGGGCCAAATTTCCTTGGGAAAAAAAAAAAATTGGGACCCAAAAAAAATTTTTTTTTGGAAAATTTTTTTTTTTTTTTCACACCAGGATTTAAATTTTGGAACACTTGGGGTTAAAGTGCTCACAACAGATTAGTAGTTCCTTAGGGGGTCTAGTTCCAAAATGGTGTCATTGTGGGGGGTTTTCCACTGTTTAGGCATATAGGGGTCTCCAAACACGAATGGGTCCAATCTCATTTCAGCCAATTTATTTTAAAAAAAGTAACGGCGCTTTCCCTTACGAGTCTGCGTGTGCCCAAACAGTGGTTTTCCCAAATTTGGGGGTTTATTGGGTATCAGGAGAATTGCACAAATTTATTGCCTTTTCTCCTTTTACCTTGTGAAAATAAAAAAAGTTTTTTAAAAGATCATTTTTGTGGCTAAAAAGTTAAATTTTAATTTTTTCCTTCCAATGCTTCGTTGTGAAGCAACCTGAAGGGTTATTAAACTTCTTGAATGTGGTTTGAGTACCTTGAGGGGTTGCAGTTTTGAATGGTGTCATTTTGGGTATTTTCTGCTTTAGACCCCTCAAAGTGATTAAATGTGAGGGGGTCCTAAAAAAAATGGTTTGTAAATTTTGTTGTAAAAAATGAGAAATCATGGTAATTTTTTACCTTATAATTTCCTACAAAAAAAAAATTTTGGTTCCAAAATTTTTGCTGATGAAAGTAGAATGTGGGAATGTTATTTATTAACTATTTTGTTGACATATCTCTCTGTTTTAAGGGAAAAAAATTCAAAGTTTGAAAATTGCAAAATTTTCAAAAATTTTCAAAATTTTGGTTTTTTTCAAAAATAAAGCAAGGTATTCGAAGAAAATTTTCTTCTAAGTGAAGAAAATATGTCACGAGAAAACAATCTCGAATAGCGAAGATCCGTTGAAGGTTCAGAGTTTAATCATAAAGAGACAGTGGTCAGAATTGTAAAAATTGGCCCGGTCATTAAAGTTGAAACCACCCTTGGGGGTGAAGGGGTTAAAATCCCCGTCTTCCTTCTCCCGTACTTAATGCGAATAAGGTTATATGCCCCCTGAGGTCAAGTTGGTAAACCAAGTAGGTTTTTCACCTGGAAAAAAGGTCAGAATCAAGGGTAACGGTATTGTATTTCACGTAATTTGTTCAAAAGACGATAATCAATACATGGCCATTTTTTGGCCACAAAGAAAAAACCGGCACCTAAGGGTGAAGAGGAGGTCTGATTTACCCTTTTCCAATGATCCTTGATATAAGACCGCTAGCCGGGCATGTTCGGTACAGACAAGTTAAAAAGGTGACCTTTGGAAATTTATACCCAGGCACTAATTAATAGCGCGTATAGCTCCTATGGGGAGGCAAGGATGAAGATTTACTTTCGCTAAACACATCAGAAAAATAATCAAAAAATCAGGAAATCCTGGCCTGGGGGGGAGGAAAAAAAAGGAGTGTTGGTATTAACAAAATTGGCAGCCCCAATGGTTACAGACACAGGTTTCCAATCAAAACAGGTTATGAGATGTAACAGGGAAACCAGCACGATATGTATGCGATTATCAGAACCAAAAATTTGCGCTTCCTGATGATAGGTTTCAACCCCATTTCACCGAGTAGAGAATGAGGTTTATTTCAGCCAAAAGGGGTAGAATAGTCCCAGTAGGGGAATAGATTCTGTAGGGGATCAAGGGAAACCCGCCCAAAGTTTAGCAAAATCAAAATCCTGGTTAATAGCTGCTCCCGAATCAAGAAAGCCTGAGCAGGAAAAAAAGGGACAGGAGATTCGAGTAAAGTTAATAAAAACTTGTTGAACATACCCCAAAACAAAAACCCAGCGTGCAAAAGTCTTCCCCCCTTAGGGGGAGACTGAAAAGTGAGAGGCTCACCACAGTAGAAACATAACCCATTGCGCTTTCAATCATGACGCTGTGCCCCCGAAAACATCTTCAATGCAGGGTTCAGAAGCAGGTTCAAAAGGCAACACTATTCAGATATTCTCCGTACGCAAAGTCTATCAATTTGAATCGCTAATGAATTATTGAGACCAGAGGGGACAGGGAATCCACCATAAATCCTTTCATTATTGAAGGCCCTTCGAAAAAGGGTGCCAAAGCGTCGTCTTCCTTTTGGTCAGGACTGCCATGGGAAATCTCTGACGTATAATCAGGTCATCAAGCCCCTGATTTAATGCCAACAAGGCTTTTTAGCTTGATCAGTGACTTGGTCATGTACAAAACCCAAGGCCTGAAAAAAAAATAACATCACTCAAAAAAGGATCCAGGTGTAGGGAAAAAGCCCCAAACCTGGGATCGCCGCGCAGGAGGAGATGACATTTGAACCTGCTGCGCTGCTTCCTGGGACTTAGATTTTAGGCAAAAAAACAATTTACAATTATTTTTGAAATTAGAAAATTGGCTCGATCCCCAAAAAAAAAATTGGTGGGGAAACCTAGGTTCCCAAAAGGCAATGCAAGATAGGTGCAATACTCGAACCTCGTGGCAAGCTGATCCACCGGCCAGAAACTGTGCAAACTCATTGAGAGAAAAATTTCCCCCAAACACCAGAGATAAGAGGGAAAAAAAAAAAAAGCAACCAACAGAAAAATATCTCTGACACTCTGACAACCTTTTTTTTTTCTTTCACAATATTTTTCCTTCTGTGAGTACCATTAATTTTCAGTTTTGGCCGGTGATATGTTTGATTTGGTAGTGAGGAGGCAGGTAAAAAAAAGGCAATACACCGAGCAGTTGGGAATCTATGAGATTGCGTACCCTGACTAACCACCAAACTAGGGCAGCGTGGAGCGTTCCTCGTTGGTCCTAGAGCCTCGTACAGCCTGAGAACTAACTTACCTAAAGATAGAAAGATGAAAGCTGTTGCCCCGGGCAGTCCCAAAGAACATAGAAACCCCCCAAACATGTAATGGCGGTTAGACAAGAAGAAATACTGACACAGACAGAAAATAGTATGAGCAAACGTTGGGGCCCAAACTATCTAAATAGAAAAGGATAGGAAGGGCACTTACTGCAATCCCAAAAAACCTGAAAAGCACCAACTCTACTAATTTCAAAAAAACACCTGAGATCACACGACCTCTACCACCTAAATTAGTTTCTGGTGTAACAAAATCAAAACAGCAGCCACTGAAAAAACTGGAAAAAGCAAATGTACAAAACATCAGTGGCTGAACTAAACTGAGAGGGCAAAAGCCCCCGGAGGGGACCCTGAAGGCCCCCAGAGAAGTGCAGGACAAAATGCAAAAATCAAGCACAAAAACAAAAAGAAGAAAATGTCTTATCTGTTAGCAGGAGATGCAGACACGACACAGCAGGCTACTAAGGAAACAGGAATCAAGGATTGAGACCAGAACAATTGATCACCGGCAACCCTGATGGGAAGGCGACTCCCTTAAATAAGACCAGTCAGTAACACCTGATTCCCAATCCTCACAATCTTCACTGGACAGTCCAGTACCGCTTGTAACCACCAGAGGGAGCCTCTGCTCAGAACTCAATTCAAGTCCATTCACAACAGTTGGGGTAATTTTAAATCTCCGTATATATTTCTGGAGTAACACACAGACGCTCACAGGCTCAGTATGGATTACACCAGAATATAAAAAGTAGAAAAAGGGTAATGTATCAGAAGCATACAGCCAGTGGCGTAGCTACTGTTTGTGGCGCCCGGGGCGGCAAATTTTAGGCCACACCCATAGCCACACCCATTTCACTGGTCACACCCATATCCACGCCCTGACCACACCCACTTAGCACTGCTGATCACACTGTTTCATAAACAATAATTATAAACACATACCTCTCAACCGTCCCGGTTTCAGCGGGACAGTCCCGATTTCGGGACCCTGTCCGCTGTCCCGACCAGGCGGTTTACTTTCCGCATTAGAATCGTACATACGGAAACCTCGGGGACCTCCCACACATTCTGGCAGCCACAAGTCACATTCCATCGCTGACCTCATTTCCCCAGGATGTGGGGATCTCACCAGCTATGAGGCGCTCCATTCAGTACCCGGCTCTCACTGAGCGAGACAGGCAGGATCTGGGGATCTCTTCATCTGTTGAACAGATCCCATGTTGAGATCCCCACATCCTGCTTGTCTCGCTCAGTGAGAGTCGTGTATTGTATGCAGCGGTCCGTACAATACCCGGCTCTCACTCCAACAGATCCAGCGGCTTGATGCGTCGCCGTTCTGAAGACTCTCCCGAGAACGAGTTACAGTACCTGCTGCTGTAAGCTGACCGCCGGAAATGAGGTCACCGGTCATATCCAGCGTTCAGCTGACTTACAGCACGTCACCTCCGGTGGAATGTAACATGTGGCTGCCAGAACGTGTGGGAGGTCCCCGGGTTTCCGCATGTACGATTCTAATGCGGGAAAGTAAACCTCCCGGCCAGGACAGCGGGACAGGAACCCAGCCCTACACAGATAACAGCATTCGCTCCGTCCCCACGCAGACCCATGCACATAATGGCACCCCTCCTTCCCCCTGCAGCCCCCAAGCACACAGATCCCGCAAGTAACAGGACCCTTGTACATGCGCGGCTCCGCTCTTTGTGGCCCTGTACACACACGGCTCCGCTCCACACACCTCACACGCACAAGGCTCCGCTCCGTACACCTCGTACACACACGGCTTCGCTCCGTACACCTCGTACACACACGGCTCCGCTCCGTACACCTTGTACACACGGCTCCGCTCCGTACACCTCGTATACACACGACTCCGCTCTGTACACCTCGTACACACACGGCTCCGCTCCGTACACCTCGTACACACGGCTCCGCTCCGTACACCTCGTACACACACGGCTCCGCTCCGTACACCTTATACACACGGCTCCGCACACACGGCTCCGCTCTGTACACGGCTCCGCACACCTTGTACACACACGGCTCTGCTCCGTACACCTCGTACACACACGGCTCTGCTCCGTACACCTCGTACACACACGGCTCCGCTCCGTACACACGGCTCCGCTCCGTACACCTCGTACACACACGGCTCCGCTCCGTACACCTCGTACACACGGCTCCGCTCCGTACACCTCGTACACACACGGCTCCGCTCCGTACACCTTATACACACGGCTCCGCACACACACGGCTCCGCTCTGTACACGGCTCCGCACACCTTGTACACACACGGCTCTGCTCCGTACACCTCGTACACACACGGCTCTGCTCCGTACACCTCGTACACACACGGCTCCGCTCCGTACACACGGCTCCGCTCCGTACACCTCGTACACACACGGCTCCGCACACACACGGCTCCGCTCTGTACATGGCTCCGCACACCTTGTACACACACGGCTCCACTCCGTACACCTCGTACACACACGGCTCCGCTCCGTACACCTTATACACACGGCTCCGCACACACACGGCTCCGCTCTGTACACGGCTCCGCACACCTTGTACACACACGGCTCTGCTCCGTACACCTCGTACACACACGGCTCCGCTCCGTACACCTCGTACACACACGGCTCCGCTCCGTACACACGGCTCCGCTCCGTACACCTCGTACACACATGGCTCTGCACACACACGGCTCCGCTCTGTACATGGCTCCGCACACCTTGTACACACACGGCTCCGCTCCGTACACCTCGTACACACACGGCTCCGCTACGTACACCTCGTACACACACGGCTCCGCTCTGTACACGGCTCCGCACACCTTGTACACACACGGCTCTGCTCCGTACACCTCGTACACACACGGCTCCGCTCCGTACACCTCGTACACACACGGCTCCGCTCCGTACACACGGCTCCGCTCCGTACACCTCGTACACACACGGCTCCGCACACACACGACTCCGCTCTGTACACGGCTCCGCACACCTTGTACACACACGGCTCTGCTCCGATGCCTCGTACACACACGGCTCTGCTACGTACACCTCGTACACACACGGCTCCGCTCCGTACACCTCGTACACACACGGCTCCGCTCCGTACACACGGCTCCGCTCCGTACACCTCGTACACACACGGCTCCGCACACACATGGCTCCGCTCTGTACACGGCTCCGCACACCTTGTACACACACGGCTCTGCTCCGATGCCTCGTACACACACGGCTCTGCTACGTACACCTCGTACACACACGGCTCCGCTCCGTACACCTCATACACACGGCTCTGCTACATCCACACTGTAAACCGAGTCCCGACCCCCACACACACACACAAACTTACCCTAATCCAGCACCATGACAACATCACAGCAGAGTCTTGCACACAAGGAGGACACTGATCATCTGACCCCTGACTCCTCCCCTCCTGTGACCTCATCACAGGTCCTGTGGGCACAGAAGACTACAGCAAGATCATCTGACCCCTGACTCCTCCCCTCCTGTGACCTCATCACAGGTCCTGTGGGCACAGAAGACTACAGCAATAGCAGCGTCATTGCTAGCTGCTGTAATGCTGTAGAGACGGAGGGCAGGGAAAGGGTGCCGCCCCCCACACACGTGCCGCCTGGGGCGGACCGCCCCCCCACGCTACGCCACTGCATACAGCTGTATATAGTGTTGGGGTAATTTTGAATCTCCGTATATATTTCCAGAGTCAGACACAGACTCTCACAGGCTCAGTATGGATTACACCAGAATATAAAAAGTAGAAAAAGGGTAATGTATCAGAAGCATACAGCTGTATAGAGTGTTGGGGTAATTTTAAATCTACGTATATATTTCCGGAGTAACACACAGATGCTTACAGGCTTAGTATGGATTAGAACAGAATATGAAAAGCAGAAAAAGTGTACTGTATCAGATTCGTACAGCTGTATGCAATGTTGGGGTGATTTTAAATCTCTGTAAATATTTCAGGAGTAACACACAGACGCTCACAGGCTCAGTATGGATTAGACCAGAATATGAAAAGCAGAAAAAGTGCACTGTATCAGAAGCGTACAGCTGTATACAGTATTGGGGTAATTTTAAATCTCCGTATATATTTATGGAGTAACACACAGACTGTCATGTATAGTGTACAGTTCCTATAGCGTCTTGTGCTTGGGTGCGAGGAAAACACATGAGACACAGGTTGATATGAAATGACTTGTATTACTTCATACAAGCATGCAGAAAAGGTCACACAGTTTGCAGGAACAGATGCAGGAGACACAGCAGGCCAGAGTAACTTCAAGCTCTACAGTAACTCTCCAAAGCAGGTTCAGGATCTCTTCTCTGTATCGTAATTCCTCTGCAAACATGGATTCACCAGACAGCAGGTTTCCAGAGTCCAAAAGTGTTCCAAAGTTCCTCAGTAGGAAATAGCTGGAGTCCAAAATCCTAGGTTTCCAGGAGTCAGGTCACAGGCTGACTGAAGCTTGATTCAGGAGCACTGATTGTTCAGCTGAGGCTGCTTAAGAAGCAAGAGGAGAGAATCAGGGCGGGAACATGAAAGGTGGAACCTCCATATTAACTGAGGGCAAGATAGCTGCAGCAAGACAGAAAGCAAAATGGCCGACGAAAAACTGAGTTTCAAGGAACATGTCAAAAGAGACAAAGAACCTTACATTACTCCCCCTTAGGGACAACCTCCGGATGACCTCAGACTAGGCTTGTCAGGGTACCTCTGATGAAACTGGCGGAGCAGGCGAGGAGCATTTGCATTATTGACTGGCTCCCATGAGTTGTCCTCCACTGGGTAGCCCTGCCATTTAATCAAATATTGCAACTGATTTCTGTACAACCTGGAATCTAGAATCCTTTCCACCATAAATTCTTCCTGACCATCGACCAGCACTGGGTCAGGGCAAGGAGAAGAGCGTCCAGGAAACGTATTGGGTGTTGCAGCCTTTATTAGGGATACATGAAAGACAGGGTGGATTCTCATAGTTCTGGGCAGTTGAAGACGACAAGCAACAGCACTTATAATCTTACTGATCTTATAAGGTCCAATGTACTTATGTCCCAATTTAGATGATGGAATCTTTATTTTAAGATTTCTGGTTGACAGCCAGACCAAATCTCCTACCTTGAAAGCTGGTGCAGGTTTACAAAATTTATCTGCTGCTTTCTTGTACCTTTCCTGAGCCAATTCTAGATTTTCCTTTAGAAGATCCATATTCTTTTGTAAAGAAGTGATTCTTTCAGCCACTGCCGGCAAGGGCGTATCTATGGGAAATCGAGGAAGAATGTTAGGATGATAACCTAGATTGGAGTAAAAAGGAGACTGCTTAGTGGAGGCGCTCTGAGAGTTGTTATAAGAGAACTCAGCCAGTGGAAGTAGATCCACCCAATCATCTTGTAGGTGGCAGATAAAGCAGCGGAGATACTGCTCCAGGGTCTGATTGGTTCGTTCTGTCTGTCCATTAGTCTGGGGATGAAAAGCAGAAGAAAGGTTTACTTTAATGTCCAATGCGGCACAGAAATTTTGCCAAAACCTTGAAGTGAATTGCACCCCTCGATCCGAAATGACCTCATCCGGTACTCCATGTAAGCGAAACACATTCTTAATCATTAAGTCTGATGTCTGTTTTGCAGTGGGTAAACCGACACAAGGGATAAAATGAGCTGCCTTTGTTAGACGATCAACCACCACTAGAATGGTGTTCTTCCCTTGAGAGGTTGGTAACTCCACAATGAAGTCCATAGAAATGGATCCCCACTGGCGGGACGGGGTGGGAAGAGGTTGTAACAGACCAGTTGGTGAGGAGCGAGGTGTTTTGCATCTTGCACAGACTTCACATGAAGTGACATAGTTTAAAACATCTTTCCTGTAAGTGGGCCACCAAAAGAAACGAGAAAGAAATTCTTGTGTCTTTAGAATTCCCCTATGCCGGCTATCTTGGAATCGTGGATGAGTTGCAATACTCTCAATCTGACTGTTTCAGGTATATACAGACGTTGTCCCTGAATCCACACACCATTCTTAAAAACAAGACTTACGTCCCTTGGGGGTTGAGCCAACAAAGAATCCGCATGGTATGCTTCCTTGATGTCCTTAAGTAGGTCTTGATTATGAATCACTCCCAGTTATCTAGAGTCAGGCAGAATAGTCTTAGGAGGAGTAAGTGGACGTGTCTCTGCTGAATGAATCCTAGAGAGTGCATCAGCCCATCCATTGCGCGATCCTGGTCTATAAGAAATTACAAAATTAAATTGGTTTAGGAAAAGATTCCAGCGAGCCTGGCGAGGAGTCAGGCACTTAGCCGACCTGATAAATTCAAGGTTACGATGGTCTGTCAGGAGGACTATTTGCTGTGCAGCTCCCTGAAGAAGGTGTCTCCATTCCTTGAAGGCGGCAATAATGGCCAACAATTCTCTATTGCCCACATCGTAGTTCCTCTCAGCTGAAGACAACTGCTGGGAAAAGAAGGCACAGGGATGCAAGACATTCTTCTCACCTGTTTTCTGAGAGAGTATAGCTCCAACGGCACAGTCTGAAGCATCCACCTCTATTATGAAGGCAAGCTCGGGGTTGGGATGTACTAAGATAGGTGCGGTGGTAAATTTATCCTTTAAACAGGAAAATGCTTCCTGCGCTTGCGGGGTCCAGGAGAACCTAGACTGTTTCCGGGTAAGTTGGGTGATAGGTGACACTACCTCAGAGAAATTCCTAATGAAACGTCTATAGAAGTTGGCAAACCCGATGAAGCGCTGCACCTCCTTCACATTTCTAGGAATTGGCCAATCCTTGATGGCTTGGGTCTTTCTTCCATCCATACTAATCCCTTGCGTAGATAGTACATACCCCAGAAATTGAATTTCGGTCCTATGGAATTCACACTTTTCAAGTTTGATGTAGAGATGGTTTTGTCTTAGGCGTTCTAAGACCATTCTCACATGTCCATGATGTTCCTCTGTGGAGTTAGAAAAAATTAGAATATCATCCAGATAAATCACCACAAATGTATCTAGGAGATCCCTGAAGATGTCATTCACCAAGTGTTGGAAAGTGGCTGGGGCGGTACTCAGACCAAAAGGCATAACTAGATATTCAAAGTGTCCATAGCGTGACCTGAATGCAGTCTTCCATTCATCCCCAGGTCTAATACGGACCAAATTATAGGCCCCACGGAGATCCAGTTTAGAGAAAATTTTGGCGTGCCGCACTCTCTCCAACAACTCAGGGATTAAAGGCAATGGATAACGGTTTATAATAGTAACCTTAATGAGTTCCCTATAGTCTATGCAGGGTCTCAGAGATCCATCTTTCTTCTTCACAAAGAAGATGGGTGCACCTGCGGGAGATGAAGAGGGGCGTATGAAGCCTTTGGCTAGATTTTCATCTATGTAGTCCTTCAAAGCTTTTAGCTCGGGCCCCGCTAGGGGGTAGATCTTACCAAAAGGTATCTCGGCTCCAGGCAATAATTCGATTGGACAATCATATGGACGGTGAGGAAGAAGCTGATCAGCGTTCTTCTTGTCACATAAATCCACATAGTCCTGGTATACAGCTGGTAGTTCAGGTACTGACATGGTTCCTTTAGGAACAGAGCAAGCTGAAACTCCTTGACTCATCTGTTTCTCCGGAAAGTGTAATTCCTTGGTCTCCCAGTTAATCGTAGGATTCTGCGCCTGTAGCCATGGTAGCCCTAGAATAATGGGAAAGTGGGGAGAAGAGATAAGCATAAAAGATATTTTCTCCTGATGATTTTACCCATAAGGACCCTCAAAGGCTCTGTTTCCTGATCCACTGGTCCAGAGGTCAGCAGGGAGCCATCCACAGTCTCCATCTGTACTGGAGTAGCCTTCTTCACTGAACGTATCCCCTGTTTCAGAGCAAAGGAGATATCCATAAAATTTCCACTTGCTCCTGAGTCGATCATAGCAGAGCTAGACACCCAGACTGAGTCAACCCAGAGTTTGATGGAAAGGAAGCAATGAGAATTGTTTCTTTTACAACTCAGCTGGGACACCGCTGAGGAAACTTGAAAAATTGCAGCGTTTATACCGTCATTGTCCCCAGAACTAACAGAGTTCAAGTCCGAAAAATCAAGATCTCTTGCAGCAGATCTCTCTGGAATCTGAGGCTCGGACATGACAGAGCTCCTCTCGCAACACTCACAGTGAATGACTGCTGCAGTAGTCTTACGAGAACGGCTGGGGCAGTTTATAATGAAGTGCCCTGACTTACAACAGTAAAAACATAGATTTTCCTTTATACGATGTTCTTTGCGTGCATCACTAACCCGTCTTTGTAAAGAGTCCACCTGCATGGGTTCAGGTTCTGGTTCCCTTGTGATCCTACTCAAAGGTTCCTTAGCTGAGGAGGGAGGTAGGAAAAGGTTAGTGCGATTATTTTCGAACCATCTCTCTTGTCTGCGTTCAGTCAGACGAGCATCAATACGGATACAATAGTTAATAAAGTCACCTAACGCAGTGGGAGGGTCAGCACGAGCAAGTTCATCCTTAATCAGTGGAGACAACCCTTTCCGAAAAATAGATTTTTTGGCGGAAGTGTCCCAAGTGGTATCAAGAGCCCATCTCCTGAAATCCAAGGCATATTCGGCTACTGAACGCTTACCTTGGCGCAAAGTTAACATGGCTGCTTCAGCTGTTGCACCTCGATTGGGGTCATCAAACACCTGCCCCATGGCTGAAATAAAAGCATCAAGGTGATTCAAACAATCATCCTCAGTCTCAATCAGAGGGTTTGCCCACATCAAAGCCTTATTGGTAAGCAACATGATTATAGTAAGCACTTTGGATCGTTCAGTGGGAAATTGTGAAGCATGTGCAGAGAAAAATAGATTGCATTGGTTAATAAATCCTCTGAATTTCTCACGTTCACCGCCAAAACGAAAAGGAGGTAACTTGGGGATCCCAGAACTCGGGGTTATGGCAGGAGCCTGGACTCGTTCCTCTAGAGCCTCAATCCTGGCTCGTAATTCCTGGGTAGTTTGTCCAAACACTTGCAAATTATGATTAGTGAGGTCCTGTAGGCTTGCAAAACGGGTCTTTATAGTCTGTATATCTGCAAGGATTGTATCAGTCACTCCGCAAAGCTCCTTTATGCGGGCCTCCATCTTCCAGATCTTTTAAGCAGAAGTGCTGGAATGGTTGTGAGAAGTCACAACCACTGTCATCACAGAAGGTATTAAACGGACATCTGATATCCACAGTCACAGCAGACACGGCTTTCCCAGACCCAGCAGACACTAAACATTGGCTCCTGAATCTTGTCATGTATAGTGTACAGTTCCTATAGCGTCTTGTGCTTGGGTGCGAGGAAAACACATGAGACACAGGTTGATATGAAATGACTTGTATTACTTCATACAAGCATGCAGAAAAGGTCACACAGTTTGCAGGAACAGATGCAGGAGACACAGCAGGCCAGAGTAACTTCAAGCTCTACAATAACTCTCCAAAGCAGGTTCAGGATCTCTTCTCTGTACCGTAATTCCTCTGCAAACATGGATTCACCAGACAGCAGGTTTCCAGAGTCCAAAAGTGTTCCAAAGTTCCTCAGTAGGAAATAGCTGGAGTCCAAAATCCTAGGTTTCCAGGAGTCAGGTCACAGGCTGACTGAAGCTTGATTCAGGAGCACTGATTGTTCAGCTGAGGCTGCTTAAGAAGCAAGAGGAGAGAATCAGGGCGGGAACATGAAAGCTGGAACCTCCATATTAACTGAGGGCAAGATAGCTGCAGCAAGACAGAAAGCAAAATGGCCGACGGAAAACTGAGTTTCAAGGAACATGTCAAAAGAGACAAAGAACCTTACACAGACGCTCACAGGCTCAGTATGGATTAGACAAGAATATAAAAAGCAGAAAAATGTGTACTTTATCAGAAGCGTACAGCTGTATACAATGTTGGGGTAATTTTAAATTTCTGTATATATTTCCACAGTCAGACAAAGACTCTCACAGGCTCAGTATGGATTACACCAGAATATAAAAAGTAGAAAAAGGGTATTGTATCAGAAACGTACAGCTGTATACAGTGTTGGTGTAATTTTAAATCTCCGTATATATTTCCGGAGTAACACACAGACGCTCACAGGCTCAGCATGGAGTAGACCAGAATATAAAAAGCAAAAAAGGCTAATGTATCCGAGGATACCAGGCATATACAGTGTAGGGATAATTGTAAATCTCCATATATATTTCCGGAGTAACACACAGACGCTCTCTCAGTATGGATTTGACCGTAATACAGAAGGCAGAAAAACGGTACCAGCTGTATACGGTTTTTGGAAAGATTGAAATCTCCGTATTTTTTCCGGAGTCACACACAGATAGTCAGCATGTATTTGTCCATGATACCAGCCAGTACACGGTAGTGTGTGAGGAGAGTACAGCTCTATACGGTATGGGAAAAAATGAACGCTTGGTAACTGTGCAGAAAAAAAGAATTAAAGTATTAGTGCTGTGTAGTTGCTGTGTAAAAAGCACTCTGCACAGCAGTGTACACATAGTAATACAGCTAGCAAGCAGCCCAGCGCTGCTTCACTCAAGAAAATCCTCCCGTCACTGCACACTAACTGTACCCCACAATCGCTATCAGCACAAGCACAGAATCACTTTTCTTTCCTGCCTAACTCTCTCCCTACTGAAAAACAGCGGCAGCAACCTCTCCCTACGCTAAGATCGGCAGAAGTAAAATGGCGGCCGGTTGTTAGGGCTTTTATAGCCATAGTGACGCCACACAAAGCAAGCCAATCACTGCAATGCCCTTCTCTAAGATAGTAGTGGCTGCTGCCCATGTCATCTCGTTGCCCACAGTGTGCGTCCTTGCTCATTGGCTGAGAAAAGGCGCCTGCAAGTATTATGGGAAAACAGACTTTGGCGCTTGGGTCGACAACCACATGGCCGACCTCACGCTTTGGCGAAAGACGGTGATTTTTGAATCTGAACGACCTATTTCGCTCAACTCTAAACATGACATATCAAAGAGATAAAAACCATATAATCAAAAATTTGATTAAAACATGTAAAACAATAAAGCACAGATGTATGGAAAAACACATTGAAAAATGCAAGTAAACTAATTTGTCTAATAGGTTCAGAAAATCTGGAGAAAAGAGCAACATCAAAAACCCACCAAATAGTTATTGTGTAAATTTAGTGGTTTCCTCTGTACACTGTGTTCCAAATTATTATGCAAATAATATTTTCTCAGATTTTGCCAAATTACCTATATGAATTGCATTCATTGTAATTTTCCAGTCAAATAACTATTAGAGTACAATTAAAAGGTTTTTGTACAAACTGCCTATGATAACAGTATAATTTTAAAAATAAAACACTCAAACTGCACGCAAAATGCATGTTCCAAATTATTATGCACAGCAGAGTTTTCAACCTTTTCATTTTAATAAATAACAAAAAATGGTCATTTTTTAAATTATAAGCATTAGCAGGTTATTACAAACTGAAATCAAACAGTTTTCAACTCAAAACTTTATTCTAGGTGATGTTACATTTGCACATAGGACCCCTTGTTCGAAAGGAGCTTCTGAACTCTCTCGCCTATTGAATTTGTCAGGTTTTGGATGGTTTCTGCTTCAATTGTTTTGCATGAGGACAGAATACCCTCCCAGAGCTGTTGCTTAGATGTAAACTGTCTGCCGCCATCATAGACACTCCTTTTGATGATGCTCCAGAGGTTCTCAATGGGGTTGAGGTCAGGGGAGCATGGGGGCCACACCATAAGTTTGTCCCCTTTTATGCCCATAGCAGCCAGAGATGCAGATGTGTTATGTGCAGCATGAGACGGTGCATTATCATGCATGAAAATGATCTTGCTGCGGAATGCACGGTTCTTCTTCTTGAACCATGGCAGGAAGTGCTGTTTGAGAAACTCAACATACACTATGGAGTTCATCTTTACCCCTTCAGGGATCCTAAAGGGGCCGACAATCTCTCTCCCCATGATTCCAGCCCAAAACATTACTCCACCTCCTCCTTGTTGGCGCCGTAGCCGTGTTTGCATGGGGTGTCCATCAACTAGCCATCCTCCACTCCATCCATCTGGGCCATCGAGCGTTGCACGGCACTCATCGGTGAACAAAACAGTTTTGAAGTCAGTCTTCATGTATTGCTTGGCCCACTGGAGCCGTTTCTGCTTGTGTGCAGTTGTTAGAGGAGGTCGACAGGATGGCTTACGCACAGCTGCAAACCTCTGAAGGACCCTGCATTTTGTTGTTCGGGGACGTTGGAGGCACCAGCAGCTTCAAAAACTTGTCTGCTGCTATGACAAGGCTTTTTTGCCGCTGCTCTTTTAACCTGACGTAATTGCCTGTAGGAAAGAGTCCTCAATTTTCCCTTATCAGCACGCACAAGTGTGTACTGTGAATCAGCTACATACTTCTTGATTGTGCGATGATCACGATGAAGTGTCTTGGCAATGTTGATTGTAGTCATGCCTTGACCTAAACACTCCACAATTTGTTGCTTCTCAGCAGCCGACACATCCTTTTTCTTTCCCATTTTGGCAGAAAATGTAGGCTGCTTAATAATGTGGGACAGCGTTCTTAAGTAGTCTTGCCTTTCATTGGACACACCTGCCAAACTAATTAGCACAGGTGTCTGCAATTGCTTACAGTGATATAAAGAGCCCTGACACACATCACCATCAATGAG
The DNA here is from genome assembly GCA_033576555.1 of Oophaga sylvatica. Lineage (NCBI taxonomy): Eukaryota > Metazoa > Chordata > Amphibia > Anura > Dendrobatidae > Oophaga > Oophaga sylvatica. The sequence goes on from JARQOD010002507.1 coordinate 26,954, forward strand.
TTTAACTGACAAACAAAAAAATTCTTACCTTATCACTCCTAAACAATTTTTGCATAATAATTTGGAACACAGTGTATATACAACTTTCCATATCCTGTTTAGTGGGAATAGCTGCCATTTGCTGTGTCGGGTCATAATTGGAGTCCACCAAAAGCAGAAACCTGCTTATCTGAAAGAGAGGAGTCCTCTTGTGATACAAGTGATGCTGCGTATGTGAATTTTGGAGGAGATTTACTGTGGCTGCAGAAGTAGTAACTTGTGGGGCCATTTCTAAGGAAGAGGGAGGACAGAAGCAGGGCTCATGATGTGATGCGGTCCAGTTCAACAATGGTTGCAACTTGATTCATGTTGATAAGCGGCAGTTTTGGTGGGGCCGTATGGAAAGAGGAATAGGAGACTTTGGAAAGGAAGTGATGCATACTATTTGTAGTACCAGGAGAAGAAGACCCAGAGGTGGTCTCTTTGTTATTTTTACTATTACTACTAATGGATGGCATGTGGAGAAGCTGGTAAATGTTTAAAAATTCCATGGAAACAAGGTTAGAGAAGAGAACTCATTCAACGTGTCTGCTCAGTACCATGTCCTGGCCGTGCCATATCCATAAATTTAATGGGTGGAGAAGAGCTAACCTGACAAAATTTAAAGTCGCTAAATTTATCCAGGAAATTTTATTTGCAGTGAAGATATTCTACTTTAATTGAATTTTCCTTATTAGGCTCTGTTGTCTCCTTCGACCCCAGAGCATAACAAATGTAGTTGTATGTAAAAAATTTCTATTGCTTGTATTTCTCAGGGTCTGTCCGTTCCGCAGTCACAAGCCAATAACAATACCACGACCTCTGATATCCTATTTTTATGTTTTTGTCATTCCTTGGACCTTTTCTACTTTTTGTTTTGTACATACATTATTGATTAGTTATATGCCACTCCTATTTTACACAGCATTCTCAGAATTGACATCACTCCTGACTAAGCCGTTTCTGAAGCAGTGATATGTGTAATGTTTCAATACCACATACCTTTTTCCTTTCACACATAGTTAGTCTGTAAACATATTTTTTGCCTCCTAATAGGGTTGATGTCATATTTTGGTTACACTGTTATTTACTCCTTGTAGTATTGTCTATAAGTAATAGAAGATTAATATTCAGATATGGTATTTACTAACAACTACTTAATTTCTCTACTTCTAATACACCGTTCTTTGCTCTTTATTTCTTGTATATTTGTCCTTTTGCTCAATATTAAACTATTGTGCTCGGTGAGTGTGGCTTGTCATATAGTCCATTACATAGGTCCTTTGGTAATGATTTTCCTCACACTGTTTGGTGATTTGATTTCTTCTCAATATTGCTTCTGCTATGTACATCCCCATTTCTACTCTTTAATAAAATCTTATTTTTTCCAATACTGTTGATGTGAAGTTTCATTTTTATATATCTTTGTTGTTGTACTCCTAGAGAACAGGGGACACTGGCCCTTCCAAGAAGAAGACATAGACTTCAAAAGCAGAATGTTCCAGGTCTTAGTGCCCATGGTTGTGTCTAATTGCTGGCAGGCGGCATATGTTCAATTGGTCTTGTAAAATTTCCTATTCAAAGGTGACAGCACTCTGGAAAAAAAATGAAGGCATTGCCATGAATTATGAGTTTGGTCTATCTAATGGTATTGAGTGGCATAAGAACAAAAAGAAATAGTTAGGACAAACAGAAACTAGAATGCATTTGGAAATATTAGACACATTTACCACACTTCATGTTAGGGGTCGAGTTCCCGCTTCTGCACAAGGGGAATCTCGAGCCATTCCGTCTCCATTCATCTCCGGCCGCAGTGGACTCTGCTCAGCTTAGACGTCGGTCGCAGCGTCTCACCAGTCTAACAGTGTGCAGAGGATTACTGCTGCTCCTCCAGGCTCTGCTATTGTGGCCAGTACTGGTTAGCGGCGAGCAGACGTCTTTAGGACAAAGTCCTTGTTTTCCTCTTCTGAGCATGCCCAGGGTGAGATCACTCATTGGAGATCAGGGGTCACATGCTCAGGTACTGCAGCAGCTTCTATTGGTCCGCCAGGAAGGTCCTGTGACTACTGGTGTTCTGGAATAGTTTCATTGGTCCTTGTTTCTGGCAGGTCTGTAGCTGTTACTATAAAAGGGTGGCATGGCTTGGCCGCCATGCGCTAGTATCAATCGTTATATGCTTTGCGCCAGTGTGGTCATGCGTGTGTGTGGTTAGGGCCTGGCAGAAATAAGCCCCTAGAATACCGACTTAATCGGTGAGGAGTTTGGTATGCTAGCTGGTCAGGGTCGGTTTCCTAGATGCCCTAGATTACCAGCATAACCGGTGAGGAGTTTGATTGCCGTATTCAGGGCCTGGCGTTCAGACGCCATAGATTGCGGGTGACTCCCGCGAGGACATTAGCGCATGATCACGTTCTATGTTCGCTTAGCAGTTAACTGTGTACCTGGGTGCCTGACAGGACACAGAAGTTTGTCTCAGCGGCTCTGTGACGTAACAGGGTTCGCTTTCATCGCTAGACAGCGCCCTAGCGTGTTTATTTTGCGACTCAGTTGTGTTTAGTGAGTTTGCACACATCGCCATATAGCGCTGCGGCACTCCTTCTAGCGGCTCTGTGGAATAACAGAGTTCGCACATATTGCCACAGCGCGTTTTCGGCGTTTATTTTGGCGACTCTGCGGGATAACAGAGTTCGCTTCTCTCGCCATTTTACTAGCAGCAGGCTCCGCCTGCACGGTGGACCCCGGGCTGCGAACGCACCTCTCTACTTCATATATTTGGTGCGTTCTGCAGACCCTAACACTTCATGACTGTAATATGCGAGAAGTTTACAACAAAAAATGTTACCAGTCAATAGAAATTTGGAGTAACCAATGCAAGTCATTTAGCCATGCCACTTTTTTTTTAATTATTTTTAACTACTTCAGGGCTGAAAATAAGGAATACAAAAATATCATAAAAATTAAGCTCCATGTATCATTAAAAAAAGGCCTAAATTGTTTGAATATCAAAACGAGAATAAATTATAGAGTCATTAAAATGTTTGTATGGAAAAAAAAACAAAATGTCCCTAGTCAGGCAGTTTCTGGTCATGGTTTGGTTATGAAGTGTTTAAAATGATTTTACAGCATAAAGTTTATTAAACAACAAGATCATGATTTTATAAGACCAGCTATAAATCCACTAAAGAAGAATATAGTTCTTAGTATGTCCAAACTTGCAGCAATAGTTAACAGTATTGTTATGCAAAGTTCCACTAAAACCTCAATTTTTTTTCTAAAGTTGTAATTGAAAAATACATGTTTTATACAGTACAGTCATTATACTTACATAAATTATGTTTATTTTTATAATAGAACATTACCTGAATGTGCATAAATGTAAGAAAGTATTGAATGTGGAACTCTGATATTATTCATAATGGGTTCTGTGAAAGAAAACTTTATTTTACTTTTGTGACAAACTGAAGCAATTTTCTCCGTGGCGCTAAAGCTGCAAACACTGTGCACAAATTTACTGATTGTCTTTTGTTGATTTTGTCTACTCTTTATACATTTATAATTGTATAACTTTTTTCTCTTTTTCATGTGCCAGAGCTCTATTTTTCCATTGCATAGCCATAAAACCACTTTTACACAACCATAAAGTTAAGTGATAAAATGTCTGCCTACAGCCATCATTACAGGGTGCTTACAGAAGACAGATTTATACAGCTCCCAGCATACTACACTTGTGGAGGCTGCAGTCAGGCAAATGTTTTTTTTTATTTAAGGGAATGCATCAGCCTATGATTTATCATTAATATCTCAGTTTAGTGTTAATTTAATCTTAACAAAAATATTTTTAGATGTCAACTTTGCACCGGTGTACAGATGCCGCATTCTTTCAAAAAAAGGGATACATTGTTAAAGGTGGTTCTATATATTAGGAGAAGTAGGTTGATGGCTGAACAACTTGTAAAAGGGAAAGAAAATGAGTTTGCCAACCACTTACATGCATTACAGACTGTAGCATAGATACCCCTTCTTGCTACTTGTTTTTGTTTAACTGTTCAGGGTTGTGCGTATGCAAAGTTCAAGTTTACCTGATCACACTGCTGATGTTGCCTTAAACACAGAAGTGCCAAAGGTCAGGGTTTCAATTGTATTCATGCCCTAAAGATGTCAGTACAACTGAGTGTTGAGAGCCACCGTGTTACTTGTTCATTGCCATGGCTGTCAGTTTGACATCCAGCTCAGAGAATGACTAAATCCCACTCCCAGGAGTAGCAAAATTCCGCATGTGAGATACTTTTAGCCTTACATTAGGCAGCTTGACAGTGCCCCAGTTGGTCTCCGTACATTTGCCATTGAATTGTTGATGAGTGAAACAATATTTTTTGTGGGAGAAATTCCCAGACAGTATGCTACTGAGTAGCAGGAGTGATGTTGGAACTTATAAAGGCAGAGCATAAACAGTTAACATACGGAACAGCTGTGCAAATTGCTTAGTCAAAGTCATGGGAAGTGAGGATTTAGTATAAGCATGTCTGGCAATGTCCTCTAGATGTTTACAGAGAGTAAGTTCTCTGGTTGGAGCTCAGATTTGCTCAAAAACTGCAGACAAACTGCAGGCCGAAGAAATTAGTCCAAATAGAAAGTTAGCATGTAAGAGGTGAATTACACTTGCTAATTGGTGTGCCATCCCAGGGAACTTCTTAGGGCCAAATTACTTAGGCTGAACTACTTAGGACCAAAGAGAAGCATGACATAAGTTTCATCCTGTACTGCAGTTGTAGTCTGCCCAGGATATTAGCCCTCCTGAATGAGAGAGTTACTATTAGACCAGGGTCACACTTGCGAGTGTGATGCGAGAAACTCGTGCGAGTCTCTTGCAACAACACCCGGCACTGCTGCCGGCACTCGGGACCGGAGTGTGCAGCTGCATAGAAATACATGCAGCTGCACACTCCGTTCCGAGTGCCGGCGGCAGTGCCGGTATTGATGCGAGAGACCCGCGTGAGTTTCTCGCATTACACTTGCAAGTGTGACCCCGACCTTGCAGTGAGAAGCCAGGGATTTGCACCCCAGCAGGAGTATGGAGGTTTATTTCTGGGAGTGAAAAGTCTAGCAACATGACAAAGAAAAGCCACCATAAAAGCGAAGATTAGCTACAGCAGAGGTGTGCATAGAGACTATGAGGGTTGACACACTAGAAGTATCTGCGTCCTTATTCCTTCCAATTGAATAATGCTTGTTTTTGCTGTTTTTTTACACCTATTAAACAGAAAGTCATTCAAAATGACCTGCATTCAATCAACTTGAGACATTTTAATGTGATCTAGCATTATTTAAATACATTCAATGATGACAAGCATTGGCAACTAGGCAATTCCCATTATACCAATTTGCACTTACAATTGACATTTTTTGTCTACACAAGTTATATTTTAATTCCTATTAAAAGTTAACTTTACATTGGTTTAGTCATTAAAGAGAATTCCTTCTGCCTTATAGCAATTTATATTTATAATGGTTATTATTCCCTGTTCAAGCCTAGATGCTCTTTTTAAGAAAAAATTCTGTATGTTTTTTTGTCATTTATGCTCTCAAGCTTTAAAACCATTTGGCAGTGCTTTACTTTGAATGAATAAAAAAAAGCAGGTGGACGATGTATGAAATCAATACTGTGACCTGTATCTTTTGTGGATAGGGATATGTATGTTTACTAGAATGTGAAGACAGGAGAGACAGATTGACACCTCCTGGTGGTGACACAGACATAGCACCTAGTCACGGAGGTTTCACTACCTGTCCCAGTTGCAATGGTGCATCTCTATCGCTAGAAACATTAACACAGTTAGCCATGAAACTTACTTATTGTCTCTGTCCATAGTCACTGCTCTAGAGGGCTATTGTACAGTGCAATTTAGAGCTCAAAGACAAGTCAAGAGTGCAGCTCATATTCTCGTACATGAGAGAGCACAGAGCAGTCACTCCTTTATGTGAGAAATAATGGTGACTAGGCATCTGCCAACGAGGCTGAGTTTACAGCACCATTTCTCAAAAGGTGGTATGCTAATGACTGCAACACCAACTGAGAGCTTAGTTGCAAAGAAGTGAATTACTGAGATCTTATACCTTTTTTTTGACACACAACCAGGGATGGATATCTGGTGGTGCATCAGAGTAGGAGGAATAGTTCTCGGCATACGGCAAGCAGTAGTTATGGATGATGATGTTAATGATGATACCAACCAGGTAATACTTGAGGATACTACCTAGATGATAGAAAAAGGACAATGAGGAGAAAGTGTAGGAGGGCAACGAGAGACTTGTTTGGCTTTTGAGCTACCTACCCAACAAATAAGAAGTAAAAACAAAAGCAATGAGGTAGGTACCAGGCTTCTAAATCCGCACACAGTATACAGGGTGGGTCATTTATATGGATACACCTAAATAAAATGGAAATGGTTGGTGATATCTACTTCCTGTTTGTGGACGTTAGTATATGGGAGGGGGAAAACTTTTCAAGATGGGTGGTGACCATGGCGGCCATTTTGAAGTTGGCCATTTTGGATCCAACTTTATTTTTTTCAATGTGAAAGAGGTCATGTGACACATCAAACTTATTGATCACAATAAAAAAATGGTGTGCTTTGTTTTAATGTAAATTTATTCTTTCATGAGTTACTTACAAGTTTATCTTTGTTTACAGCCATTGACATGTTGCAGAGGTTAACACGTGAGGAGCGGAGAGAAATTGTGCTGATGTCTGGTGAACATAGTACCCGGGTCATTGCAGTAGATTTCAATGCAAGACACCCTACGAGACCACCCATCTCCCATGCTACAGTTAGCAAACTGCTTGCCAAATTTCGTGAAACAGGTTCTGTGCTGGATTTGTCAAAATGTGGACGCAAGAAAACTCACTAATGTAGAAACATCAGTGGCTGTCCTAGCTTCAGTCAGCAAGAGCCCACTGCGTAGCACTCACCGCATGTCGCTGGAGAATGGCATCAGTTGAACATCCCTTCAGCCGATATTAGCTACTCACAAATGGCACCCTTACAAAACCCAGCTGCTGCAGCATCTCAATGAGGATGACCCAGTTGAATGTCCACCAAGGTCTCCCGATCTGACCCCATTAAACTTTTATCTTTGGGGTCATCTGAAGGCAATTGTCTATGTTGTGAAGTTATGAGATGTGCAGCATCCGAAACAATGGATACTGGAAGCCCATGATAGCATTTCTTCTGCTGTGTTGCTATCAGTGTGTCAAGAGTGGGAGAAGTGGGTTGCATTGACAATCCAACACAATGGGCAGCACTTTGAACACATTTTATAAGTGGTTATAAGCTTGTAAATAACTCATAAAAGAATAAATTTATGTTAAAACCAAGCACACCATTGTTTTTCTTGTAAAATTCTCAATAAGTTTCATGTGTCACATGACCCTCTTCCCATTGGAAAAAATAAAGTTGGATCCAAATGGCCGCCTTCAAAATGGCCACCAAGGTCACCACCCAACTTGAAAAGTTTTCTCCCTCCCATATACTAATGTGCACAAACAGGAAGTTGATATCACCAACCATTCCCATTTTATTTAGGTGTATCCATATGAATGGCCCACCCTGTAGTGTCATGTATTGATCTTGCGTTATTGCAGTCTGTGCCATCTTTGTGGTGTCTTCTGTGTCTGCTGTTGCTACTGCTGCTGATATTACAAACAATTTTTTGAAATGTTGAGACTCCAAGTTGGGTCTCCTTCTGGTGGGTTACCTGTAGTAGAAGGTGTGACCGAGGCCTATTATACTGTTTCTACTACATGGAAATTTATGCCACTTTAGTGCTTTGTAACAATTATTGTTTGAAATATGGAGACTCCAAGTTTGATCTCCATCTGGTGAGTTGCCTGTGTAAGTAGGATTCCCAGACCAGTTGTATGAGGTGTGAGGTCTCCCAGCTAAGAAGGCTTACACCACTCCCTTAACCACCAGGTCCTCATTAAAACTTCAATTCCAAGCTGTAAATGCTGGTCCAGACCCTGAAACATCATGCTTGGCCCATGGCTGACTGCTGCTCTGCTATTTGCAAATTTCTACTGTTGGTCAACTGATGCCACTTTTCATGGTGTCTGCCCCTAATTTTAGCTGTTTGGGATTCTTTTGTCACCCCATAAGGTGTTGTCTTTGCTTTTGATTTTGACTCCCAATGAATCTTATGGAGTTCGGGTACGTTCAACAAACTTTTCAGCAAACTGTTCAGAGAACTGTTCAGCAAACGGCAGTCCATTTGGCGAAGCCAAACCGAACCTTGAAAGGTTCGCTCATCTGTAGCTATCAGTAAAAAAAACCCTTAAATATGGCTGATTACCCCTTAACTAGACATGCTTTAACTCTAGTTAAAATCATCAAATTTACATAAACTTTAGTCCAATGTGTATGAGTATATTAATAGCTAACAATTTCAATGAATGCAGATTCAAAGGCGGCAAAGGTCTTTACTATGATTCTTGTAGTTACATTTAGCAAATGCAAATTGCTATAATTTCAAGTGAATTATGTTGATTTCCTCTGTCATTTCATGCTACTAGGCTTTTATAGTTTTTCATCTTATATATTATATCAATTAAATTGTAAACAGAAGATGGAAGAAAATAATTTGCCATTTTGAAGCAGAAAAGCAGCATTATGTGAATAAATGAACAGTTAAAGAATTAGAATTATAAAGAACCTAATAATCTCTTTTGCTGTTCTTTGTAAAATATGTTTTATCACTCAGTAAGTGGCAGGAAAGACTAATTAAATTAATTTTGTGTTATGCTTTTCTACATGTCAGTCTATCAACAGAGCTTTTTATTAAAATTTCCCAAAAGACCTAATCTGTCCACTAAACAGACACTGTCAGAAATCCTGACAATATGCATCTATAAAGACTGTTTAGATCAGCAACTGTGTTCCAGTGTATTTCTTTAACCCCTTAACCCCCAAGGGTGGATTGCACGTTAATGACAGGGCCAATTTTTACAATTCTGACCACTGTCACTGGAGGACTATGGGGTGTATTATATTATGTAGAGGAGTATGGGGTGTACTATACTAGACAAGCAAAATGCTGCCTATTCATCAAGTGATTGATTTTTGTTCTGGCATAAACAATCTATTGTTCTCAGCAGCACATTGCCTAGTGAAGACTGCAGATATGCTGCTGATAACATGATACCTTATGGGGACAAATTGATCTACTAGTGATCGTTCTGTGCCCGTCATTCTTCCTCAGCCAGTGTAAAGAGACTGGTAGTGTTGAGCGATAGTGCTCGATATCTAAAAATATCGTATCGAAATGGTATCGCCGATATCACTAAATATCGTCGATTTCCGATTCCGATACCGGAAGTCCCATGTAAGTCTATGGGAACAAAATATCGCAACTAAAAAAAACCTTTATTTCCTTGTAAACACTAAATATACACACATAGAATACATATATATATATATATATACATGTCATTGTGACATATATATATATACATATATGTATAGTTTATACACTTCTACATAGTAAAATATCCTCTGATTCAATTGCCGGGTAAAGCCGGCTTCTGTGAAAAGACAGAAGCACCCGACATGAAATGACACTTGGTGTACATAGGGTTAACCATGTCTTTTCATGTCGTTTGCAATCTGATTTGCACAAACAATTACATCAGTCTATGTGTGCAAAATTTCACACCTGTAGGGGTTAATTAAAGGTGTAAATTCTTTGTAAAAAAAACTGACTTTTTTGCTACGAATTTACACCTTTAATTAACCCCTACAGTGTGAAATTTTGCACACTTACACTCATGTAATTGTTTGTGCAAATCAGATATCAAATTACATGAAAAGACATGGTTAACTCTATGTAAACCAAGTGTCATTTCATGTCGGGTTCTGCATTTTCACAAAAGCCGGCAATTGAATTAGCGGCTATTATACTATGTAGAAGTGTATGAACTATAAATATAAATATATATATATATATATATGTGTCACAAATTTAATGACGTATATATATATATATGAGGTGTAAAATTGCTGAAAAAAAAGGCGTGGGCTCCCGCCCTATTTTCGCAATCAGACAGACAAAGCCATGAGTGGGGGCAGATAATAATAGCCCAGAGAGGGACCATTATTTTTGGCCCCCCCCGGCTACTAACATCTGCCCCAGACACCCCAGAAAGGGCAAATCTCTAATTAGATTTGCCCTTTCTGGCACTTTGCCCGTCTATTCCCATTGCCCTGTAGCGGTGGCGAATGGGTTAATAAGGGGTTAAAATGACCTTGCAATTGAAAGGTCACTTTAAGCCAGGTTAATAATTGAGAGCTGTCAATTAGACAACTATCAATTATTAATCCTATTGTATGAAAGAAAAATCAAACACACACACTTCAATAAAAAAGAAGTTTAATGAAATAATCACACAGTTTTTGACCATATTTTATTTTCCTGCTAAAACCATTTCCTGTAATAAAAATAAAATAATAAAGCAAAATTATTCTTACCAATCCGATGTACAGTCAGGTCCCACGGTGTAATCCTTCAGAAAGGGTTAATGTTTACTGCAGGGACCGCAGCTAATGCTGCAGCCTCACAGTAAACCCCCAAATGGATGAGTTCCTCTCCTGGCTGACAGGAGAGGAAGTGGAAAGCTTAATTGATTGCTTTCCACTTTCACTTCAGGTCAGCCAGGGACACAATCAGTGACGTCAGAGGGAACTGGTTAACAAAAATAGGGGATCCCCTCGAAAAAAATTGGCGTGGGGTCCCCCCTATTTTTGTTAACCAGCCAGATGAAGCAGACCGCTGAGGCCTGGATTTTCAGGCTGTTAAGGAGCCAAGATCCATGGACCTTGCCAGCCTGATAATACCAGGCCACAGCAGTCTGCATATCTTGGCTGATTAACAAAAATAGGGGATCCCCTCGAAAAAAATTGGCGTGGGGTCCCCCCTATTTTTGTTAACCAGCCAGATGAAGCAGACCGCTGAGGCCTGGTTTTTCAGGCTGGTAAGGATCCAATATCCATGGACCTTGCAAGCCTGATAATACCAGCCACAGCAGTCTGCTTAGCTTGGCTGGTTAACAAAAAAAGGGGATCCCCTCGAAAAAAAAACGGCGTAGGGGTCCCCCTATTTTTGTTAACCAGCCAAGTAAAATGCAGACTGCTGCGGCCTGGTATTAAAAGACTGTCAAGGCCCATGGATTTTGGCCCTCAACAGCCTGATAATACCAGGCTACAGCAGCCCCACATTTGGCGCATCAAAAGATGTGCCAATTGTGGCACTTTACCCGGCTCTTCCCACTTGCCCTGTAGCGGTGGCAAGCGGGGTAATAAGGGGTTAATGTCACCGTTGATTGCACGGTGACAATAAGCCCGGTTAATAATGGAGAGGTGTCAATAAGACACCGATCCATTATTAATCCCAAAGTTATTAAATGCATAAAAAAAAGACAAAGCAAGAAAAAAGTATTTTAATGAAATAAAAGAGACAACACACTTTTCATTTCTTTTATTCTACTCTCATTCCTGCGACGCCATCGATCTCCTGTAAAAAAAGAAAAAAACAAACCAACAGTATACCACCTGTCCGACGCAGTCCATAGTAACGACAGTCCCACGACGATCCAGCTCTGCTACATCGCAATGACAGGCAGAGCCTGTCATCGCGACGCAGCACAGCTGATTACCTGCTTCCCCGGCGGTGACGTCATCGGACTGACTGCTTTACGGCCGGGATTACCCAGCAGTCACTGCAGTTATCGCGAGAAACTGCATGTGACCGCCGGGAGAAGAAGGATGGCGGCCATGAAGCAGTCCAGGCCGTGGCCGCCGGAGATCTTCTGCCAGGTAAGTGCCGCTGACTCCTGACAGACCCGACCGACGGACACTGACAGTGACAGACCCGACCGACGGACACTCACAGTGACAGTGACAAATCCGATTCCGGTATTCGATAAGACGAAAATATCGAAACAAATTATCGAAAGGCCGATAGAGCTAATATCGGCCAATAGCCGATATTTGCAGTATCGTATCGCTCAACACTAGAGACTGGTAAACAAGTGTCAAATGACTTCAATATGGTTAATAACATTTAACCCCTTAGTGACAGAGCCATTTTGCTACTTAATGACCAGGCCAATTTTTACAATTCTGACCACTGTCACTTTGAGTATATAACTCTGGAATGCTTCAACAGATCTTCGCGATTCTGAGACTGTTTTCTCATGTCATATTGTACTTCATGATAGTCGTAAATTTAGCAATTTTCAAACTTTGAATTTTTATTCCCTCAAAATAGAGAAATATGACACACAAAATAGTTACTAAATAACATTTCCCACATGTCTACATCAGCACAATTTTGGAACCCAAATTTTTTTTTGTTAGGAAGTTATAAGGGTTAAAAGTTGACTAGCGATTTCTCATTTTTACAACAAAATCTACAAAACCATTTTTTTAGGGACCACCTCACATTTGAAGACACTTTGAGGAATCTATATGGCAGAAAATACCCAAAAGTGACACCATTCTAAAAACTGCACCCCTCGAGGTACTCAAACCACATTCAAGAAGTTTATTAACCCTTCAGGTGCTTCACAGGAGCTGAATCAACATGGAAGGAAAAAATGAATATTTAACAAAAATGATATTTTACAAACAATTTTTTCATTTTCACAAGGGTAAAAGGAGCGCATGGGCACACGGCAGGGCTCGGAAGGGAAGGAGCGCCGTTTGACTTTTTCAAACCAAAATTGTCTAGAATTGAGATTGGATGCCATGTCATGTTTGGAGAGCCCCTGATGTGCCTAAACAGTGAAAACCCCCCACAAGTGACACCATTTTGGAAACTAGACCCCTAAGGAACTTATCTAGATCTGTTGTGAGCACTTTGAACCCCCAAGTGTTTCACTAAAGGTGCCTGGGTGTGAAGAAAAAAAAAATCCAAAAAATGATTTTTTAGTCCCCAATTTTTTTGATTTTTTCCCGAGGAAATTGGACCGCAAAAGTTGTCCAATTTGCCCTGAGTACGCTGATACCCCATATGTGGGGGAGGAAAACTGTTTGGGCTCGGAAAGGAAGTAATGACGTTTTGGAATGCAGACTTTGATAAGTGTCATGTTCAGTTTGGAGAGTCCCTGATGTGCTTAAACAGTGGAACCCCCACAAGTGACCCTATTTTGGAAACTAGACCCCCTAAGGAACTTATCTAGATCTGTGGTGAGCACTTTGAACCCCCAAGTGCTTCACAGAAGTTTATAATGCCTGGGAAAGAAAATAAAAAATATAAAAAAAAGCTATTTTTTCCCACAAAATAATAATAATAATAATCTTTATTTATATAGCACCAACATATTCCGCAGCGCTTTACAGTTTAACAGTTTCAAAACACAAGTCATAAGTAACATCGTTAACAATACAATAATTAAAGCGAAATAAGACGACCCTGCTCGTGAGAGCTTACAATCTACAATGAGGTGGAGGAGATACAAAGTACAGGTGCGTATATATAATGGTGTATTTACAATGATGGTCCAGCCATCTTGAGGGAGTGAGGGATGGATGGAGATAGTGAATGGGCTACACACGCACACTTACACCTTTGATTAGTGAACGTGATAGGCCGCTCTAAACAAATGTGTTTTGAGGAAGCGACTGAAACTATAAAAATTGTGGATAGTCCTAATTTCATGGGGTAGAGCATTCCAGAGGATTAGCGCAGTGCAGGAGAAGTCTTGGAGTCGGGAGTGGGAGAAATAATCCTCTAGTCACCAATTTTTTATTTTCCCAAGGGTAACAGGTGAAATTGGACCACAAAAGTTGTTGTCAAATTTGTCCTGAGTACGCTGATACCCCATATGTGGGGAAGAACCACTATTTGGGCATATAGCAGAGCTCGGAAGGGAAGGAGCGCCATTTGACTTTTTCAAACCAAAACTGGCTGAAATCGAGATTGGATGTCATGTTGAGTTTGGAGAGCCCCTGATGTGCCTAAACAGTGGAAACTCCACACAATTGACCCCATTTTAGAAACTAGACCACCTAAGGAACTTATCTAGATCTGTTGTGAGCACTTTAAACCCCCAAGTGCTTCACACTAGTTTATAACGTAGAGTCATAAAATTAAAAATCATATTTTTTCCACAAAAATTATATATTCACCCCAATTGTTATGTTCCCAAAGGTAACAAGACACCAAAAGTTGTTGTTCAATTTGTCTTGAGTATGCTGATACCCCATATGTGGGGGTAAACAACTGTTTAGGTGCATGGCAGAACTCGGAAGGGAAAGAGCGCGATTTGAGAATTGGCTGAATGTCATGTCGCAATGGAGAGCCCCTGATGTGCCTAAAAAGTGGAAAGCCCCAATTCTAACTCCAACCCTAACCCCAACACACCCCTAACCCTAGTCCCAACCCTAACCATAACTCTAACCACAAGCCTAACCCTAACACACCCCTAACCCTAATACCAACCCTAACCCTAATCCTAACTTTAGCCCCAACCCTAACCTCAACCCTAATGGGAAAATGTAAATAAATACATTTTTTAAATTTTATTGTTTTTTCCTAACTAAGGGGGTAATAAAGGGGGTTTGATTTACTATTATAGAGGGAGTTAGGGGTCGAGTTCCCGCTTCTGCACAGGGGGAATCTCGAGCCGTCACTGCTGCGGTCTCCCATCCGTCTCCGGCTGCAGTGGACTCTGCTCAGCATAGACGTCGGTCCCAGCGTCTCGCCCAGTCTAACATTGTGCAGAGGATTATTGCTGCCTCTCCAGGTTCTGCTGTTGTAGCCAGTGCTGGTTTGCGGCGAGCAGACGTCTTTGGGACAAAGTCCTTGCTTTCCTCTTCTGAGCATGCCCAGGGTAAGATCTCTCATAGGAGATCAGGGGTCACATGCTCAGGTACTGCAGCAGCTCCTATTGGTCTACCAGGAAGGTCCTGAAACCACTTGTGTTCTGTAGCAGTTTCCTATTGGTCCTTATCTGGCAGGTCCTGTAGTTGCTACTATAAAAGGGTGGCATGGTCGTGCCGCCATGCGCTAGTATCAATTACATTATGTGCTTTGCGCCAGTGTGATCTTGCACACATGTGTTAGGGCTCGGCTGAAATAAGCCCCTAGAATACCGGCACCTCCGGTGAGGAGATTGTATGCACATGTTTAGGACTTGGCTGAAATAAGCCCCTAGAATACCGGCTTCTCCGGTGAGGAGATTGTCTGTTTGCGTTGCTGATTGCGTTTACCATGGACTGCTGTCCGAACAGCAGTTGTCTGTGCATTCCTGTGGAGTTAACAGGACACAGTCTATATCTCTGCGTCTCTTCCTTAGCGACTCTGTGATGTAACAGAGTTCGCTTATACCGCCATATAGGGCCACAGTGTCTAAAGTTGCTACTCTGTGAAGTAACAGAGTTCACCTTACTGCCCTCTTACCAGCAGCAGGCTCAGCCTGCACGGTGGACCCTGGGCTGTGAACGCACTTAATATTTATATTTATTTTGTGCGTTCTGCCAGCCCTAACAGTAGGTTTTTATGTTTGGCAGCTGTCACACGCTAAAAGACGCTTTTTATTGCAAAAAAATAGTTTTTGCATCACCACATTTTGAGAGCAATAATTTTTCCTTATTTTGGCCCACAGAGTCATGTGAGTTCGTATTTTTTTAGGGACGAGTTGACGTTTTTATTGGTATAAATTTTGGGCACATGACATTTTTTCATCGCTTTTTATTACGATTTTTGGGAGGCAGAATGAACAAAAACCAGCAATTCATGATTTTCTTTTGGGGGGCATGTATACCGTTCCACATGTGGTAAAATTGATAAAGCAGTTAATTCTTCGGGTTAGTACGATTACAGCAATACCTCATTTATATCTTTTTTTATGTTTTGAAGCTTTTCTACAATAAAAACAATTTTATATAAAAAATAATTATTTTTGCAACGCTTTATTCTGCGAGCTATAACTTTTTTATTTTTTTTCGCTGCTGATGCTGTATTGCAGCTCGTTTTTTGCGGGACAAGATGACATTTTCAGTGGTTCCATGCTTATTTATACCCGTCTTTTTGATCGCTTGTTATTCCACTTTTTGTTCGGCGGTATGATGTGTGGTGTAATGACCCCTGATGCAGCTAGGGGGCACTGTGTATGGCCCTCGGGATATGCATGGAGGCATGTGATGGATGGACGTTATGTATCACAGAGGTGGGTGGCCCTGTGATGGAAGCCTGAGCATGTTTTGCTCAGCAGATCTACTGCTGAGAGTTTTGGCTATACATTGGGAGGCTTCCAGGTGACTTGGAGAGCTGGGCGGGTCCAGTCACCTACAAACCCACCCAAGGGGCTTGTGTCTAAATACCTGGGATAAAACCTGCATGTAATGGTGTAGCTGAAGGACCTGTGGTGAGGTCATGACCATGTGACATAACCATGTGATTCCTGACCTCACCTGTGGGTGGAGTTACACCTATGTAATGGAGTGTGTTTTGCACCTGTGAGAGAGTGTGTGGGAGTCTGCCAGTGTGTACAGGCTTCCATGTGTCCAAGGCGGGACATTACAGAGAGGTCTCTGTGACTGAAGAGCGAGGCTCCAGGCAGGAGCTGAAGCATTGAAGAGTGTATTGTATGTTACCATATGGTTTATGATGCAATAAACCTAAAGACTTTTTGCATAAGAAAGTGTCTCTTGAATTACCTCTGAAGCAGCCGAGTGAGTAAAATCTTACAATTGGTGGATGGAATGCTGGCAGCGGCCCAAGGAGCACATGTTCCAGGACTGGGAATCAGGAACCAGAGGAGGAACGGACGGTCTGTGAAAACCGTGAGTGTGACCAGTGGTCACGAATAAACTGCGCATTGATGTTTATATGTGGTGCCTTCTGAAGATAAGAGGTATCTGAAGAAACTGTTAAGCAGTGGTGACAGACAGGAGTCTGTGTTATGTGACCGGGGTCATTGAGAAGTAAACAAAAGCATGCTGAGAGGATACCTCAGAGGAGGTGTCCGGAAACCTGCGTGGCCAACAGGTAACAGACAGGAGTCTGTGGTGTACTGACGGGTCAGTGAGACTGTTTTTTCCTTTGTGGGATGCCTCTCTGAGAGAGGAGGTGTCCGAAATCTCTGTGGCCAAGAGTGACAGACAGGAGTCTGTGGTGTGCTGACGGGTCAGTGAGAAAGACTGTATTTTTGTGTTTGTTGGGTACCTCTGAGGCTGAGGTCTCCAGGAACCTGTGTGGCTGACGCCAACAGGGGACGGTCTTGACAACCGTGCTAGTCTGGTCGGGATCAGTGAGAAGAATCAGTGAGAAACTATTTTTTTTTTTGGTGTTTTTTTTCTTCTTCTGGAACACGT
This sequence comes from Oophaga sylvatica, assembly GCA_033576555.1. Lineage (NCBI taxonomy): Eukaryota > Metazoa > Chordata > Amphibia > Anura > Dendrobatidae > Oophaga > Oophaga sylvatica. The sequence goes on from JARQOD010002507.1 coordinate 44,341, forward strand.
GTGAGGTGTTTGCTGTGGCTCGGAGGAGTCATGAAGGTGACAAGCGGCTGGCTGTGACTCGTGGGGTCACGAAGGTGACAAGCGGCAAGACAGTGCAGCGTGCAGAGACCTGTGGTAGCAGGATCTACAGTGACTTGCAGCAAGAGGTTCTGCAGCAGCAAGAGCTGCAGTGGCAGCAGCGGCTTGTGCGCGGCAGCCGGAGGTGCTGGCGGGTGGTGGCAGTACCAGCAGGAGCTGGTGAGGTACTATAAGGACATCAGAGGTCCAGAGTGGGTGACCTCTTAAAGTGACGGTACCAGCCCTGAGAGACATAAGGGTCTGTGCGGACTGGGGCCTGTAAGAGCCGTGATGTGTACCCCAGTGTTGGGTGGTGTCCCTAGAGGGGGAGGAGTCCCAAAAGGGGGGCGGCAACCCAAAACAGGGATGGTTACCCAAAAGGGGGCGGAGTCCCAAAAGGGGGCGGTATCCCAAAAGGGGGTGGCAAATCAAAAAGAGGTGGCGATGATTAAGCTGAAGGACGGTTGCCAGGTTCAGGGTCCGAACAGCGCATGTCCAGGATGTTGTACTGACTTTCCATCTGACAAGGTGTCAGGGAGCTGTTCTGTAGAAGTCAATAGAGAGTGTGTGATTGGACTTCTGGACTCAGAGAGCCAGGTGACACTGGTGAGCGCCACACTCCCTGTCTATCTGATTCCCGGAAGGAAGATGGAAGTTCACTGCGGACATGGAGTCTCTAGGGATTATCCGGTGTCCAGGGTAATCATTGAGACGTCCACTATTATTGCTACCCATGATGTCCCTGTAGTCCCGGACTTACCATACCCTGTAGTAATTGGCCAGGACTTTAAACGGTTTTGGGATTCGTGGGAGGAAAGAGGAGTGCTTGATTGCTCAGAAGGGAGCAAGAATGACCCTAAGGAAGTCTCACCACAGCAGGCTGCTGTAGTGGGTCCTGATGGTGTGATGTGTGAAAAGAAGGTAACACCTAATATCAATAGTCTAGAGTTCCAGGTGACCAGAAGAAAGTGTGGGTCAAACCAACTCGGGACTTGGACGTGACAAGACTTGTGACCGTAAGAAACGTTACAGCTCCAGAAAAGGGGCAGAGACCTGTCTAAGTGGGGACGTGCAGTTCCAGGATGACAGGGGGAGTGGGAGTGACTCCTATGCAGACTGTGACTCGACCGCAAGGGAAAGCGAGTGCAGTAACGTGGAGCCGAGTAAAAATGGCCGATCTTCCTCTCGCCGCAGGGGCCGTGGAAAGGCGGGACAGGCTACATCCTCTAAGAAGCAAAATGATGAGGAAGAGTCAGGGTCAGGTACCGGTCAGGTGACTGTCCTTAATGAGGAGATAGAGCTGTGTAAAGAAACAGTGAAAGAGGCAGTCGAGCAGGAAAGGGTCCTGAGACGAATGATTGAGCACAAAGTGGAGGAGCTGGAGAAGGAAGTCTCTAAGCTCAGAAATCATCTGTCAGCGTGTAAGAGTATGAACAAGGCTCTATGGAAAGAGACGGAGGTGCTCAGAGAGGCCCAAGAGAAACATCAGCAGGAGTGTCGCTGCTTGGCAGAAGAGCGAGATAGAGTTCTCCGAGAGCTCAAGATAGAGGAGGAGACTAGTGCCCAGCTCCAGAAATCTACGGGAGAAGAAATCCAGCAGGAGAAGTGCCATGCAGATGGTCACACAAAGGAGATCGAGGTCTTGGAAAACCGTACTAACGCTCAGGACGAGGAGGTCCAACAGTCTGTCCAAGAAGGGGACGGGTCGGTTTTCAAGTGTATAATAGAGGTACCCGAAGACATGCAAGAAGCTTGTGCCAGTGAGGATGTGCATGAGGCCTTTGGAAAAGCGGTAGAAGCATGCAGTGTGAACTGGGTGCCAGAGATGAAACTGTTAGTCATACTGTCGACTAGGGAAGTCACAATGAAGCGGGTGGCTATCCTGAGGGACATGCACCTACATTGTCTCCGCACAAAGAAAAGGATCCTGTTGAGAAATCACGAAGCCACTCGATGTCTGGAGCAAGTAAGAAAGACTCAAAATCAGCTTGGCTTGATGGAAGACATCGTTCAAGTGCCCAGAGGTCTGGTGAAGAAGGTCATCAGAAGACTCGGGAAAGTGATGCAGGAGATGGTAAATAAGTCCGGTGTGACGAGAGTCAGGATTCCGGCTGATGACGAAGTCCAGATCAAGGGTGAAGATGGGATGGTCCCATTCCTCGTTATCGGATCCAGGGAGAGCCTTGGGAATATCCGGATGCTCCTGGAGTATCGTGTGTCATACTTGAGAGAAGTAGAGCAGCTACGACTGGAGAGGGAGCAGGTCAACAGAAACCTACGGGAAGTGGAAAGAAGATGGTCGCCACCTTCAACCCGTGGTATTGAGAGGCGAAGAGGTTCGCTTAAGACGAGAAGTCCTCAAGCTGGAGATAATACAGGAAATAGTGATGCCTCAGTTAGCTCAGTAATGAGTGACCTAAGCAGGAGAACCTGTAGTGGACGAAATGAAAAGGACTCAGACCAGACAGGACGTATGGGTGCAAGTGAAATGCGACGCCGTACTGACCGCTGGGGATGCAGGTGGTCTGACAGGGGGGCCTTGTCAGCAACAGATGTGACAGAGTCGGAGGACAGACGCCTACCAAAGAGATTAGTAGCAGGGTCCGACTTAGAGAGACGGTTTGACTGGCAGAGACGACCGAGAAGGATCTCTGGTCAGGTAAAAAGTGTTCAACCCCACAAGTTTGAACAGAGGGGGGAGGTATGTGGTGTAATGACCCCTGATGCAGCTAGGGGGCACTGTGTATGGCCCTCGGGATATGCATGGAGGCATGTGATGGATGGACGTTATGTATCACAGAGGTGGGTGGCCCTGTGATGGAAGCCTGAGCATGTTTTGCTCAGCAGATCTACTGCTGAGAGTTTTGGCTATACATTGGGAGGCTTCCAGGTGACTTGGAGAGCTGGGCGGGTCCAGTCACCTACAAACCCACCCAAGGGGCTTGTGTCTAAATACCTGGGATAAAACCTGCATGTAATGGTGTAGCTGAAGGACCTGTGGTGAGGTCATGACCATGTGACATAACCATGTGATTCCTGACCTCACTTGTGGGTGGAGTTACACCTATGTAATGGAGTGTGTTTTGCACCTGTGAGAGAGTGTGTGGGAGTCTGCCAGTGTGGACAGGCTTCCATGTGTCCAAGGCGGGACATTACAGAGAGGTCTCTGTGACTGAAGAGCGAGGCTCCAGGCAGGAGCTGAAGCATTGAAGAGTGTATTGTATGTTACCATATGGTTTATGATGCAATAAACCTAAAGACTTTTTGCATAAGAAAGTGTCTCCTGAATTACCTCTGAAGCAGCCGAGTAAGTAAAATCTTACAGATGATAAAGCATTTTTTGGTCTGGATTTTCCTTTTTAAGGGGTTCACTAAAGGGGTTAACTAGTAGGACAGTTTTATAGGGCGGGTAGTTACGGACGTGGCGATACTAAATATGTGTACTTTTATTGTTTTTTTTATTTACATAATAATAATGTGTTTATTGGGGATTTTTTTAAAACTATTTTTGCACATGTTTATTTTATTTTTTTTACATTTTCACATTGTCCCAGGATGGGACTATATAGTGTCTGATCGCTGATCTGACAGTTTGCAGAGCACTGTGTCAGATCAGCGATCTAACAGGCAGTGCAGGAGGCTTGCAGGCGCCTGCTCTCAGCAGGCACTGACAAGCCACCTCCCTGCTGGACCCGAAAGGACCACGCGGCCATCTTGGATCCGGGGGCCTGCAGGGAGGAGGCCCTCGGAACAACGCAATCACATCGCATTGCTCTGAGGGTCTCAGGGAAGCACGCAGGGAGCCCCCTCCCTGTGCGATGCTTCCCTATGCCACCGGAACGCTGCGATCATGTTTGATCGCAGTGTGCCGAGGTTAAAGTGCCGGGAGCGGTCCGTGACCCCTCCTGGCACTTAGTGCCAGGTGTTAGCTGTGAGAATCAGCTGACACCCAGCCACGATCAGCTGCGCTCCCCGCGTGAGCGTGGCTGATCGCGTATGACGTACTATTCCGTCCATGGGAATTAAGTCGCTGGTCATATAGACGGAATAGTACATCTGATTGCAGAAAGGGGTTAAAAAGCCCCTTAGAAATATTAAAGGGTTAGTCCCAGAATCTAATTGTTTTCACAAAGCACAGTAAATGCATACTTATTATTAACATACATACTAAGCACAAACTAAAGTTTATTTTTGTACCTTTGTTCTGTCTTTATTAGTGTTGAGCATTCCGATACCGCAAGTATCGGGTATCGGCCGATATTCGCGTTATCGGAATTCCGATACTTAATTCCGATACTTTTTCCATATCGTATACCGGAATCGGAAGTTCCCATAATTCTTTGAGAGGCAATGTGATTTTAGTCAGCCAATGAGGAATCCTACGAAGTGTGGGCACATCCTGTAATGCTGCGGTCATCTTAACTAATGGCATGGCTGTGATTGGCTGCTGAAATGATGTCAGAATGCACTATAAAAGGCGCCGCCGCCATTTTAGCGTCACTGTGCTGTGAACTCAGTAAGGGACAGAACGCTACTCTGCTAACTCTGAGGGACAGTTACATATTGCGATTTTGTGTACTACTGTGCTTGAGGCAGGCTAGTTTACCAACCGCTGTGTAAAGCTTCATTTTGCCAGTGTTGTTTTAACAGCTCTGTGCAAGGTGTGTGTGTGACAGTGCAGGTGACGCTGCAGTTTGCTCTGCATCCACCGCTGTTTGTAGGCATCTGCACGTGTCACTGACTCTTTTTTTTTATTTTATTTAGTGGAATTGGTGCAGCTCCATTATATTAGAAAAAAATCAAATCTATTAGTGTGACGTGCTTCCATCCGTATACAATACATTGGTTGCAAACACTATAGAACTACACAAAGGAGCTTTTCACAGATAGTGAATAGTTGTGTTTCAGTGTTCACTGCAGTCTGTGAGGTTTTGATTTTTTGAGTGCAGATCACGCTCCAGTTAGTTCTTCAACCACTGCCGGTTGTAGTCTGCTGAGCGTGTGTCACTGCCTCATCCTTCACATTTTTCTCTAATTGGTGCTGCTCCATTTTAGTGGAAAAAAATCTAATCTATTAGTGTGACGCGCTTCCATCCGTATACAATACATTGGTTGCAAACACTATAGAACTACACAAAGGAGCTTTTCACAGATAGTGAATAGTTGTGTTTCAGTGTTCACTGCAGTCTGTGAGGTTTTGATTTTTTGAGTGCAGATCACGCTCCAGTTAGTTCTTCAACCACTGCCGGTTGTAGTCTGCTGAGCGTGTGTCACTGCCTCATCCTTCACATTTTTCTCTAATTGGTGCTGCTCCATTTTAGTGGAAAAAAATCTAATCTATTAGTGTGACGCGCTTCCATCCGTATACAATACATTGGTTGCAAACACTATAGAACTACACAAAGGAGCTTTTCACAGATAGTGAATAGTTGTGTTTCAGTGTTCACTGCAGTCTGTGAGGTTTTGATTTTTGAGTGCAGATCACGCTCCAGTTAGTTCTTCAACCACTGCCGGTTGTAGTCTGCTGAGCGTGTGTCACTGCCTCATCCTTCACATTTTTCTCTAATTGGTGCTGCTCCATTTTAGTGGAAAAAAATCTAATCTATTAGTGTGACGCGCTTCCATCCGTATACAATACATTGGTTGCAAACACTATAGAAGTACACAAAGGAGCTTTTCACAGATAGTGAATAGTTGTGTTTCAGTGTTCACTGTAGTCTGTGAGCTTTTCATTTTGTGAGTGCAGATTACGCTCCAGTTTGTACTTCAACCACTGCCGGTTGTAGTCTGCTGAGCGTGTGTCACTGCCTCATCCTTCACATTTTTCTCTAATTGGTGCTGCTCCATTTTAGTGGAAAAAAAATCTAATCTATTAGTGTGACGCGCTTCCATCCGTATACAATACATTGGTTGCAAACACTATAGAACTACACAAAGGAGCTTTTCACAGATAGTGAATAGTTGTGTTTCAGTGTTCACTGTAGTCTGTGAGCTTTTCATTTTGTGAGTGCAGATTACGCTCCAGTTTGTACTTCAACCACTGCCGGTTGTAGTCTGCTGAGCGTGTGTCACTGCCTCATCCTTCACATTTTTCTCTAATTGGTGCTGCTCCATTTTAGTGGAAAAAAAAACTAATCTATTAGTGTGACGCGCTTCCATCCGTATACAATACATTGGTTGCAAACACTATAGAACTACACAAAGGAGCTTTTCACAGATAGTGAATAGTTGTGTTTCAGTGTTCACTGTAGTCTGTGAGCTTTTCATTTTGTGAGTGCAGATTACGCTCCAGTTTGTACTTCAACCACTGCCGGTTGTAGTCTGCTGAGCGTGTGTCACTGTCTCATCCTTCACATTTTTCTCTAATTGGTGCTGCTCCATTTTAGTGGAAAAAAATATAATCTATTAGTGTGACGCGCTTCCATCCGTATACAATACATTGGTTGCAAACACTATAGAACTACACAAAGGAGCTTTTCACAGATAGTGAATAGTTGTGTTTCAGTGTTCACTGTAGTCTGTGAGCTTTTCATTTTGTGAGTGCAGATTACGCTCCAGTTTGTACTTCAACCACTGCCGGTTGTAGTCTGCTGAGCGTGTGTCACTGTCTCATCCTTCACATTTTTCTCTAATTGGTGCTGCTCCATTTTAGTGGAAAAAAAATTAATCTATTAGTGTGACGCGCTTCCATCCGTATACAATACATTGGTTGCAAACACTATAGAACTACACAAAGGGGCCTTTCACAGATACTGAACAGTTGTCTGCAGGGTTCACTGTAGTCTGTGAGGAATAACCACACTTAGGCCTTAACTTTTCTGACTTTCTTTATCAATCTACCAAGAATGAAGTCAGTGAGTAAGGCACGTGGTCGTGGTCGAGGCCGTGGATTTGCAGCAGGGAGAGGACGTGGGGATTCTGTGGCTGCTGCCGCACCCAGTGACACAGCATCCACCAGTTTTCCCCGTGAGCGTTCCTTTATGCGCACTTTTGTAGGAGCTCAGCGTACCCCCCTGCTGCGTGAAGAACAAATTGAAGCCGTTGTTGGTTGGATGGCAGCCAATGCATCGACTTCAATACCTTCCACCTCCTCTCAGGACCACAGCACTGTTGAACAACCATCAGTCTCTTCACCGCCTGCCAAATTGCCCAGGCAGTCAGAGAGCTCTGTACAGGAGCCAGCTGAGTCTCTGCTTCTGTTCTCAGAATCTGTTGGCTTGGAAACAGGGGCCCAGCCAAGCAGCATTCTGGAATGTGAAGAAGAGGCAGTATGCAGTGATGCGCAACAGCTGTGTCTCTCTGAATCTGAAGAGGCGGGTGAGCCAGTGCCGATGGTCAGCACACCGCAGAACGCATCTGATGATGATGAGACTCAGTTGCCAGTTTCTGTTGAGCATGGTGCTGGCCAGACCACCCAACAACAGCAGGTGTTGGAAGAGGGTAGTGGTGGAGATGATGAGGTCCAAGACCCAACATGGCGTGAGGAACAGGAAGGTGGTGGGAGCAGCTCTGAGGAAGAGATTGCACCAACGGTCCAAACAGTAGGGAGAGGTAGGCTGCAGACTCGCTTGCCTGTAGCCTCCAGTTTGGCACCCGTTCGGAGCAGTTCTCTTACAACAGCCAAACCGGGCGCTCCCAGGACTTGCTCTGCGTGGTCCTTTTTTGATACAGTTGCAGATGATATTTGCTATGTCAAATGCAAGCTGTGTAATCAAAAAATTAAAAGAGGTAAAAGTGTCAGTAACCTTAATACAACAAATATGTGGAAACATGTGCGGTCAAAGCACTTTGTTGAGTTACAAAGACACACTGGAGATGTAGGCCAACCTACAGCAGCACCTACATCTTCAGCTCCTGTTGGAGCCTCTTCCTCCAGTTCACACACAGCTGGTAAGGCTTCCTCAAAGGATCGCCATGGAAGAACCTCTGTCACTGTTGTCCAGAGACACAGTGTTATTCCACCCACAGGTGCAAGTTCCCTGTCATCCTCACACACCCAGGCCACAAAACAGCCATCGGTAGCACAGGCATGGGATAAAAGACGGCCATACTCGGCAAACCATCCACGAGCCACAGGCTCTGAATGCTGTCATTGCAAAACTCCTGTCCCTTGAAATGCTGTCATTCAGGCTGGTGGAGACTGACAGTTTCCGTGAATTAATGGCATTGGCAGTCCCACAATACAATGTGCCCAGCCGATTTTATTTCAGCAGGCAAGCCGTCCCTGGTCTGCAAAAGCATGTTGAGGCAAAAATTAAACATGCGCTACTAAACGCCGTCAGTAGCAAGGTCCACCTGACCACCGATGCGTGGACCAGTACCCATGGCCAGGGACGATACCTTTCACTCACTGCCCATTGGGTGAATGTTGTGGAGCCGGGTACAGATCTTGCGAGTGGCGCTGTACGTGTTCTGCCAACTCCAAGGATTGCCGGAATCAAGTCTGTCCACATTGACTCCTCCTCCTACTCCAGTTCCTCAGAATCATCGCTGCAGGAGCCGTCACGGTCTACCTCCACATGGACCCGTGGACGCTTACCTGATGCGACCGATATGAGCACAGCCGTGGCCAAACGGCAACAGGCCGTTCTGAAATTAATTCCCATGGGGAATCGAAGCCACACAGCGCAGGAGGTCTGGAATGCCATCAAGCAGGAGAGCGACGTGTGGTTTTTGCCAGCGAATCTCCAGCCAGGTTTGGTAGTGTGTGACAATGGCCGAAATCTGGTGGCAGCTCTGGGCCTTGGCAACCTCACTCACATACCATGTCTGGCACATGTGCTCAACTTGGTCGTGCAGAGTTTTTTGAGGGACTATCCGGATCTTGATGCACTGCTGCACAAGGTCCGCCTAGAGTGCGCTCACTTGCGACGTTCCAGCATGGCCAGATCGCGCATTGCAGCTCTGCAAGCAGATTGCGCCTTCCTGAACATCGCATCATATGTGACGTATCCACCAGGTGGAATTCAACGTTACATATGTTGGAGCGGTTGTGTGAGCAGCAGCCAGCAGTTATGGAGTATCAGCTGCATCAGGCGCAATCAACACGCAATTTGCGCCGTCCACACTTCACCATTAATGAGTGGGCCACTATGAAGGACATGTGCCACGTTTTGCGTGCGTTTGATGAGTCAACGCGGATGGCGAGTGCAGATGATGCACTAGTCAGCCTGACTGTCCCCCTTATCTGCCTGCTTCAAAAAACACTGCAAGCAATAAGGGATGAGGTTTTGGAAGAGGTGGAGGATGAGGAGTCACAAATTCCATCACCTTCTGGAAAGTCAGCGCAACGTGGTTCCTCACAAAGGGCTGGGCAGGGCTCACTTTGTGAGGAGGATGAGGAGGAGGAGTCAATGGAGGAGGAAGACATCGCTCCAGAGGGAGGTACACAACGCTCTAGTCAGTATGTAGAGCGAGGGTGGGGTGATGCAGAGCAGGCAGAGATAACGCCTCTTGCAGAGGACAGCGTTTCTTTGCCAGTTGGGAGTCTGCAGCACATGGTTGATTTCATGCTGCAGTGCCTAAGAAACGACCGCCGCATCGCCCACATTCTCACGACGTCTGATTATTGGGTGTACACCCTCCTAGACCCTCGCTACCGGGACAACGTCAAAAGCCTCATCACACCGTTGAACCGGGAGCGTAAAATGCGGGAGTACCAAGACACACTGGTGCAATCCCTAATGTTCTACCTTACTGCCGAGAGCACTGCTGCTGCTACTGCTTTACAAAGCAGCTCTGTGCGTCGAGGCAGTGTAGAGAGCTCTGCAACAAGAGGGAGCACACGCAGTGCCTCTGCACAGGGAAAGACCAGTATGTTCAAAATGTGGCAAAGTTTTGTGGCAGCGCCACAAATGTCTACACCATCCGAGAGGGCTCCAGTCAGCGGGAGGCAACGTATCCGTCAGATGGTGACAGACTACTTGGCTTTGCCTCTCAGTGTACTCCCAGATGGCTCTTCCCCATTCAAGTTTTGGGTCTCTAAGCTGGATACATGGCCAGAGCTTAGCCAGTATGCATTGGAGGTGCTGGCTTGCCCTGCTGCCAGTGTATTATCGGAGCGCGTCTTTAGTGCTGCAGGTGGTGTACTAACAGACCGTCGCATGCGACTATCCTCCGATAATGTAGACCGGCTTACTTTTCTGAAAATGAACAAGGCATGGATCTCGCCAGAATTTCTCTGTCCGTTTTCAGATTAAATAACTGGTTCGCAACGTTATCCATGTCTCCTGTTATGTTCATCTTTCTACCACCTGAACTCTACTCCCTGGGCTCCAACACTGCCAGTTGCTGCTCAGAAGTGTCGTGTCCACAGAACAAAACACAAGCTCTACTGTTAGTGGGGTTCAGTAACGCCAGCTGTTCCCCTGCTGTGTCAACGGCAAGAAGTGTCCTGTTCCCGACACATGGACAGAAAAACACATGACCAACATGCTCCAAATAGGGAAGAGCCGTCACCCTGCTTGTTATGCTGAAAACATGAAATTGTGAAGTTTTGCAGGCCTAGAATGATAAATTTTTAAGAAAAATATGGACAAATAATAATTTGTCATCACAGCGCATATCTGCACATGTCTATTAGAAATGGTAACAAAAAATAAAACATAGTCTACTCTTCACATTTTTAAATTAATGCATAAAAGTACATTTCAGACTTATGAATTAATGCTTTTAAAGGAACTTTATCTGTACCTGTAAGATAATGCACTCAATGGATGTACGAATCATTACATCCTCATCATCATCATGACGAGTTTTATTTATGACAGACATTATAAAATACACATACTGATGCCAACTGTAACTTCAAACACCATATATGAAATGGCCAGCATGTAAACATGGTAATAATGTCCAATAATAAATTATTACATCTAGAAAGTGCATCATGCATACTGACAATAGGTACTTATCCTGCAAGTGCTGTTGAAACAACCACAAGAGATATAAATTAATACTGGTATATAGGTATCACAGTGCATAGTTACTCATGGACAATGTTGATGTAATACTGTATCTCAATTAAGTCAGCGTCAACCATTAGGCTTGTTAGTCTTGTACATTGTTAAAGAGGGAACGTAATTTTTTGGTTTGTCATAGGTTAGTATTACACATTAAATTATTACTGCTGTATTTTTTTTGGCGTCCCTAGTGCGCAATAACGCAGCCTAACCTCACATTTGATAGTCAGCTAATTGCCACACGCTACCCTACCCTACGCGTGACAGTAGGAAGGTAGTGTTGACGGATAAAGCTTTGCGCAAACAGACATTCTTTTACCCTCTTCAACACTCTACAAGCAAAAAATGCATGATTTCAGCCGCAGACTTTATTGACGCACAGTATAACATCGGCATTACCCATCAGAGGCTGTCCACTGTGTGATACAGACATAGAATATACCTTTGCTATCCGTAGCCTTTGTTTCACCTACACTTGCAGGCACACACTTAAATTGTGACAAACAATGCCTAATGTTTTTTTAAATGGTTATTTTTTATTGTACATTATTGTGTCATCAATCACATTGATGAGTCCATGCTGGACATGTCATACATGCTATAGAAAGTTACGATTTTATGAACTTAAATAATTAAATTGTCTGTGACTGTCACATAAAATTTGCGATGATGATGATGAGTGACTATTACAAAATCCATTGTCTTCACTATGTTATAGTTTAACATTGCGTTCCTTAAGCATTATTCATAAAAAAAAAATGTACTTTTATTCTTAAATGTACAACACTATATTTTGTTACCAATTTTTTGGGTGTTGTGTTGTTCCATTTATTTTGGCATGTGCATATATGCGTTTATATTTGTATTTTCTTTATTTTTCCTTCTTGAAATTAGAAAACATGTGTATCTTTGTACCGTGTTAGCCAGTAGATAGAAAAATATTTAGACTTCAGAGTCAGCAGTGGTTCATACCTTTTTATGGATAACTGAAAAGATGGAAACAAATTGCAAGCTTTCAAGGCTACTCACGTCTCTTCATCAGGGAAAGACTAACTAAAAAAATTAAGCATCACATATTTCTATACACAACAGGACACAGGAATATTGCAATAGGTAAGACAAGTAAGTGACGTGTATCAGAACTGTCATTATCTCACAGGGATGAACATAAATATTCAAACAGTTCCTAGATAAGGATAGAAAGTTTGATTGCCCTCTCATTGGCGTATTTTTTGGGGTTTTCATGACCCTGGAAGGGCATAGACGCAGATTCCTTAATTGATATAGAATGACATAAATCCATGTGATCTATTCATTCCATCACTAACAGTGTCAAAGGTCATGATGAGCTTATATTCTGAAACCTTTGTACGTTTCTCATATTTGAAGTTATATTTTAATAACAGTAATTCCATATCCATGATGCTATGACCGGGCGGGCATACAAAAGTCTTTTGCCACAGCTAAATTCATTAATTTATCTGTGATTGTGTGGCGCTGATAATTCATCCTTGTTCTCCTTTTTGTTGCCGGTCTCCCCTCACTTGTCCCTCCCTCACTTGTCTTAGCTATTCCTGTGTCCTGTTGTGTGTAGAAATATGTGATTCTTCATTTTTGGCTTTACTCTTAGCCTGATGAAGACACCTGAGTAGTCTCGAAAGCTTTGAATTTGTTACCATATTTTCAGTTAGCCATTAAACGTTATCAACCACAGAGGACTGTCAAGTATAAATATTTTTCTATTCTTGTAATTGAAATTTATCATTTTATTGTTGTAGTAAAACTTCATTTATTCTTGTTTGAAGTACATACATTTGCAATGGCCACGTAACAAGGCAATAACTCAATATTTTATGCCTACACCCTCCTTGACCCTGGGCTCCAACACCGCCAGTTGTTGCTTGGAAGTGCTGTTAGCACAGTTAACACTTGCTCCTGTGTTACTGGGGTTCAGTAATGTCAGCTGTTCCCCTGCTGTGTGAACGGCAAATAGTCCTGCTGCCTCCACCTGTTCTCTTCTCATCCCTGGGTTACAACACCGCCAGTTGTTTCTCGGAAGTGCTGTTAGCACAGTTAACACTTGCTCCTGTGTTACTGGGGTTCAGTAATGTCAGCTGTTCCCCTGCTGTGTGAACGGCAAATAGTGCTGCTGCCTCCACCATGTTCTTTCTCATCCCTGGGTTACAACACCGCCAGTTGTTTCTCGGAAGTGCTGTTAGCACAGTCTACACTTGCTCCTGTGTTACTGGGGTTCAGTAATGTCAGCTGTTCCCCTGCTGTGTGAACGGCAAAAAGTCCTGCTGCCTCCACCTGTTCTTTCTCATCCCTGGGTTACAACACCGCCAGTTGTTTCTCGGAAGTGCTGTTAGCACAGTTAACACTTGCTCCGTGTTACTGGGGTTCAGTAATGTCAGCTGTTCCCCTGCTGTGTGAACGGCAAATAGTCCTGCTGCCTCCACCATGTTCTGTTCTCATCCCTGGGTTACAACACCGCCAGTTGTTTCTCGGAAGTGCTGTTAGCACAGTTACACTTGCTCCTGTGTTACTGGGGTTCAGTAATGTCAGCTGTTCCCCTGCTGTGTGAACGGCAAATAGTCCTGCTGCCTCCACCCTGTTCTCTTCTCATCCCTGGGTTACAACACCGCCAGTTGTTTCTCGGAAGTGCTGTTAGCACAGTTAACACTTGCTCCCGTGTTACTGGGGTTCAGTAATGTCAGCTGTTCCCCTGCTGTGTGAACGGCAAATAGTCCTGCTGCCTCCACCATGTTCTGTTCTCATCCCTGGGTTACAACACCGCCAGTTGTTTCTCGGAAGTGCTGTTAGCACAGTTAACACTTGCTCCCGTGTTACTGGGGTTCAGTAATGTCAGCTGTTCCCCTGCTGTGTGAACGGCAAAAAGTCCTGCTGCCTCCACCCTGTTCTCTTCTCATCCCTGGGTTACAACACCGCCAGTTGTTTCTCGGAAGTGCTGTTAGCACAGTTAACACTTGCTCCCGTGTTACTGGGGTTCAGTAATGTCAGCTGTTCCCCTGCTGTGTGAACGGCAAAAAGTCCTGCTGCCTCCACCCTGTTCTCTTCTCATCCCTGGGTTACAACACCGCCAGTTGTTTCTCGGAAGTGCTGTTAGCACAGTTAACACTTGCTCCCGTGTTACTGGGGTTCAGTAATGTCAGCTGTTCCCCTGCTGTGTGAACGGCAAAAAGTCCTGCTGCCTCCACCATGTTCTGTTCTCATCCCTGGGTTACAACACCGCCAGTTGTTTCTCGGAAGTGCTGTTAGCACAGTCTACACTTGCTCCTGTGTTACTGGGGTTCAGTAATGTCAGCTGTTCCCCTGCTGTGTGAACGGCAAATAGTCCTGCTGCCTCCACCCTGTTCTCTTCTCATCCCTGGGTTACAACACCGCCAGTTGTTTCTCGGAAGTGCTGTTAGCACAGTTAACACTTGCTCCCGTGTTACTGGGGTTCAGTAATGTCAGCTGTTCCCCTGCTGTGTGAACGGCAAATAGTCCTGCTGCCTCCACCATGTTCTGTTCTCATCCCTGGGTTACAACACCGCCAGTTGTTTCTCGGAAGTGCTGTTAGCACAGTTAACACTTGCTCCCGTGTTACTGGGTTCAGTAATGTCAGCTGTTCCCCTGCTGTGTGAACGGCAAAAAGTCCTGCTGCCTCCACCCTGTTCTCTTCTCATCCCTGGGTTAACAACACCGCCAGTTGTTTCTCGGAAGTGCTGTTAGCACAGTTAACACTTGCTCCCGTGTTACTGGGGTTCAGTAATGTCAGCTGTTCCCCTGCTGTGTGAACGGCAAAAAGTCCTGCTGCCTCCACCCTGTTCTCTTCTCATCCCTGGGTTACAACACCGCCAGTTGTTTCTCGGAAGTGCTGTTAGCACAGTTAACACTTGCTCCCGTGTTACTGGGGTTCAGTAATGTCAGCTGTTCCCCTGCTGTGTGAACGGCAAAAAGTCCTGCTGCCTCCACCATGTTCTGTTCTCATCCCTGGTTACAACACCGCCAGTTGTTTCTCGGAAGTGCTGTTAGCACAGTTAACACTTGCTCCCGTGTTACTGGGGTTCAGTAATGTCAGCTGTTCCCCTGCTGTGTGAACGGCAAATAGTCCTGCTGCCTCCACCATGTTCTGTTCTCATCCCTGGGTTACAACACCGCCAGTTGTTTCTCGGAAGTGCTGTTAGCACAGTTAACACTTGCTCCCGTGTTACTGGGGTTCAGTAATGTCAGCTGTTCCCCTGCTGTGTGAACGGCAAAAAGTCCTGCTGCCTCCACCCTGTTCTCTTCTCATCCCTGGGTTACAACACCGCCAGTTGTTTCTCGGAAGTGCTGTTAGCACAGTTAACACTTGCTCCCGTGTTACTGGGGTTCAGTAATGTCAGCTGTTCCCCTGCTGTGTGAACGGCAAAAAGTCCTGCTGCCTCCACCCTGTTCTCTTCTCATCCCTGGGTTACAACACCGCCAGTTGTTTCTCGGAAGTGCTGTTAGCACAGTTAACACTTGCTCCCGTGTTACTGGGGTTCAGTAATGTCAGCTGTTCCCCTGCTGTGTGAACGGCAAAAAGTCCTGCTGCCTCCACCATGTTCTGTTCTCATCCCTGGGTTACAACACCGCCAGTTGTTTCTCGGAAGTGCTGTTAGCACAGTCTACACTTGCTCCTGTGTTACTGGGGTTCAGTAATGTCAGCTGTTCCCCTGCTGTGTGAACGGCAAAAAGTCCTGCTGCCTCCACCATGTTCTGTTCTCATCCCTGGGTTACAACACCGCCAGTTGTTTCTCGGAAGTGCTGTTAGCACAGTCTACACTTGCTCCTGTGTTACTGGGTTCAGTAATGTCAGCTGTTCCCCTGCTGTGTGAACGGCAAATAGTCCTGCTGCCTCCACCCTGTTCTCTTCTCATCCCTGGGTTACAACACCGCCAGTTGTTTCTCGGAAGTGCTGTTAGCACAGTTAACACTTGCTCCCGTGTTACTGGGGTTCAGTAATGTCAGCTGTTCCCCTGCTGTGTGAACGGCAAAAAGTCCTGCTGCCTCCACCCTGTTCTCTTCTCATCCCTGGGTTACAACACCGCCAGTTGTTTCTCGAAGTGCTGTTAGCACAGTCTACACTTGCTCCTGTGTTACTGGGGTTCAGTAATGTCAGCTGTTCCCCTGCTGTGTGAACAGCAAACAGTCCTGCTGCCTCAACTTTAATTTCCATGGGTACCTTCTGCTACCCATCCGGGTTCCAGTACCGTCAGCTGGTTCTCCGCAGTGCCTTTGGCGTAGGTGCCTCCATGTCGGTATCCGAGTTCCAGCAACGTCTGCTGGTCCTTGGTAGTGCTTTGGAGCACAGGTACCTCCTGCTTAGTAACCGTGTCCCAGTAACGTCAGCTGGTCCTCGGTTGTGCCATTGGCTCTTTTCCTTCTGCTGACCCTCCGGGTTCCAGCACAGTCAGCTGGTCCTCGTTACTTTCATTGGCTCTTGTACCTTCTGCTACTCATCCGGGTTCCAGTACCGTCAGCTGGTTCTCCGCAGTGCCTTTGGCCTAGGTGCCTCCATGTCGGTATCCGAGTTCCAGCAACGTCTTCTGGTCCTTGGTAGTGCTTTGGAGCACAGGTACCTCCTGCTTAGTAACCGTGTCCCAGTAACGTCAGCTGGTCCTCGGTTGTGCCATTGGCTCTTTTCCTTCTGCTGACCCTCCGGGTTCCAGCACAGTCAGCTGGTCCTCGTTACTTCCATTGGCTTTTGTACCATCACCAACAGGACAAAGAAGGTTAAGACAAACTACAAGATACAGAACAAGAGACAAAAGAACAATAAGCAGAAGATCAAAAAGCAGAAGAACATTAAGTATAAGAACAAAATGAAGAGCAAAATATATGCTCTAAATTCTAAGCAGAAGAAGACTAAGCAGTGTATGGGGGTGAGTCCGTTCCTCCTCGTGGTGCCCCTGGAAAATGCCTGATGCTGCTGCAGGCTAAACTGAACGCGGACAAATACTGTTGTAATTAAAATCTTTCGTGACAGCAAGAACGGAAGGATGAAAATTCAGAGTTTTACAGATTACAAGTACAGGAATGTCTGTCACAAATAAGAATATGATGAAAAGGATGAATAGGAAGAAGATGAAGAAGTAGAATATGAAGAATAATAACTGTTTAATAAGAACAATATAAGTAATGTTAACAAAAAGATGAATAGCAAGAAGTTTTAGAAGATTAATAAGGTGAAGATGAAGAATAATTTGATGAGAAAGATGATGCTGCTGAAAATTATGAAGGAGAAAGTGTGTGAAAAGTTAAAAAGGTGAAGACCATGGAAGTTGTGAAACAGACATATTTGACAAAATAGAAAAAAGGTTAACAACATTGTCAATTTGTTCGTCAATCCGAACGTATTTCCTAAAAAAAAATAAATAATGCTATTCCATTGGATTGGGTCAAACATCTATGCCTTTAATGTCTCCTCAACCTCCCCCAATACTTTCTACATTACTCTTTCTTGTTTTCCTTCATGTACAATTAACCAACAAGGCAAGAATGGGTTTTTTTTAATTTCGATATTTTGTTCCCATAGACTTACATGGGACTTCCGGTATCGGTATCGGGTATCGCCGATATTTTAGTGATATCGGCGATACCATTACGATTCCGATACTTTAGGATATCGGAAAGTATCGCTCAACTCTATATGTTACCATATGGTTTATGATGTAATAAACCTAAGGACTTTTTGCATAAGATCGAGTCTCCTGATTTACCTCTGAAGCAGTCGAGTGAGTGAAACCTTACAATATGTACTTTTGTGCTACTTTAGTATTATTTTACAATAAAAATTGACTTTTTTACTTTATTATCACCTATGACTCCTTTTTCTCCTTGCTTCAATATGTTCATTGAGTGGTGTTTTTAGGTTTCACACATATACTGTGTGGCCCGCATTCTCTTGCTATACCCATGCAGCTGTATATGTTTAAATTGTCACAAAACCTGAAGGGTTTTCTGATTCCAGCAAAGTGAATGAGAACCCTGAAGAGTCATGCACACATTGCTTATTTTTTACTTGCAGATTTAAATCTGCAGTATGTCAGTTTTTTCAGCGTTTTTGCTCCAGAGTTCACATTTCACCCATTCTAATGACTCGGTAAATATCTGCAATAAAAACACATGTAATAAAACCATCAAAAACGTGCCACAGGAGTGGTTAGCTCAGCCCAAGGGTATACTGGGAAAGTTGTTATAGTGTCTGGGAGATCCAAGCGTAAGGTGTGTTAGAGAGTCTCCTGGCAAACTGAAATCAGACAAGCTGTGTAGACCAGTTCTTCCAGATAAGCAAATGCTGTATTCAAAGAAGCAGTCGGGACAGCCAGGAGCATATTTATTACCTCAAAATAGAAGTGAGAGAGCTACAACACCGGACTTATCCCTTTCCCTCACCTAACTGGTACAGTTATGCTTAGGTTAATACACTGAGTGTGAAGAAAAGTTATCTGTGAAGAGAAGTTATCTATCAAGAGACTTTCATAAAGTCATAAAGACAAACCCCTCCTCCTCTCTGATTTTTACGATTCTTTCTAAACAGACTGTAACCCTGTAAGTTAACTGCCCAGTCATAGCTTTCATCTAACCGTGTCTCGGTTATTCCCACTATGTCATAGTTTACCTGTAGATATTTCTGCTTCTAGTTCTTCCATCTTGTTTGTCAGGCTTCTGGCGTTTGCGAGCATGCAGTTTAGAGGATTTTGTTTTGTTCCACTCCCCTCCCTGTGGATTGTTTTAGAAATTTTCTTACCTCCCTTCCAAGTATGAAGTCTTGGGTCGTCTTTGCCGCACCTCATATCCTTCATCAGCATATTTTATGGCTTCATGTTCGTACAAGGCGTTACAAAGGTTTTTGGGCTTCGCTAACTACTATCGTAAGTTCATCAAAAACTCTTTGGTAGTCGCCAAACCGCTGATGGATATGACCAGGAAAGGGACAGACTTTTCCAAGTGATCCTCTCTGACCAGGCATTCGATACCTTGAATGAGTGTTTTGCACCTGCGCTGATTATCATACAGCCTGACGTCACTCAGCCTTTTATTGTAGAAGTTGACATGTCTGAAGTGGGGATGGTGGCTGCATTATCGCAGGGTGCATCTCCTGGTAAATGGCACACTTTTCTAAAAAAAACTCATCTGCGGAAAGAAATTATGACATTGGTAACAGGGAACTCTTGGCAATCAAGTGGGCCTTTGAAGAGTGACGTCACTTTCTGGAGGTAGCAGTTCATCTGATTATGGTAATCACAGATCATAAGAATCTCGTATATCTAGAGTCTGCAAAACATCTAACGCCATGACAGGCAAGATAGGCATTGTTCTTCATCAGATTAATTTTTTTTGTTACATATAGGCCTGGGAACAAGAACATTAAGGGGATGCCTTATTTAGCTGTTTTTGTGAGGGTGGAGAAAATTGTGAACCGGTTCCTGTACTACAAAAAGAGGTTTTTATTGCATCTAAATGCTCCAATCTTTTGATTCTAAGGTGGTGCCTACTGCCTGTCCATATGGCCTCTTTCACACATCTGTTTATTTCCAGTACTGGAAAAACTGGTACCGGAGATATCCATGTCCGTGTGTGTACTACGTGCAGCACACGTGTGGCAACTGTGTGCCGCCCGTGTGTCGCATCAGTACCACACGGACGACCCCCAGGGAAGAAGTGCTACAGTAAGCGCTGTTCCCCGGCGGCAGGTGCTGAAGACGGCTCTCATCATTCTCCCCAGAGCAGAGGAGGATGAGATCTGCATTCAGCACCTGCTGCCAGGGAACAGCACTTACCACAGAGCTTCTTCCCCAGAGGACGTCCGTGCACATGGACATCAATGTGTGTTCTCCTTGTGCAAGTGTGCAGGACGTTTTACCGCCTGTACTGTCGGAAAAAAACGGACATGTCAGTGTTAGAGTTGAACGAAACAGGACGGTCAGATTCATAAGTCGCCGACTTTTGCCAAAGTCGGGTTTCGCCGATCGAAACTCGACCATAGTGTGAAGTCGGCCATGCGGTCGGCAAAACGAGTGCCAAAGTCGAATTTCCCAGAATGCTTGAAGGTGCCTTTTTTTCAGCCAATGAGCAAGGACGTACACTGTGGGCAACGAGATGACATGTGCAGCGTCCACCACCATCGTAGAGAAGGGCATTGCAGTGATTGGCTTGCTTTGGGGGGCGTCATAGTGTCTATAAAAGCCCAGACCGCCAACCTCCATTTTACTTCTGCCGATCTTAACAGTAGGGAGAGGTTGCTGTTTATCAGTAGGGAGAGAGTTAGGGCTGGAAAGATATAAGAAGTTCTTCTGTGCTTGTGCTGATAGCAATTGTGCTGCACAGTTAATGTGCAGTGACAGGGGAGGATTTTCCTGTGTGCAGCAGCGCGAGTTATTAGGCTGCCTGATAGCTGTATTGCTGTGTGTACACTGTTGTGCAGATGGCTTTTTACACAGCACTAATACTTTTATTCTTTTTTTCTGCACAGTTACTGACCGTTCATTTTTTCCTCACACACGATAGTGTATCGGCTGGTATCACGGACAAATACATGCTGACTATCTGTGACCCCATTTTGGAAACTAGACCCCCTAAGGAACTTATCTAGATGTGTAGTGAGCACTTTGCACCCCCAAGTGCTTCACAGAAGTTTATAACGCCCGGGCGTGAAAATAAAAAATCATATTTTTTCCACAAACCTGATGGTTTAGTCCCCAATTTTTTATTTTCCCAAGGGTAACAGGAGAAATTAGACCACAAAAGTTGTTGTCCAATTTGTCCTGAGTACGCTGATACCCCATATGTGGGGGGGACCACTGTTTGGGCGCACGGCAGGGCTTGGAAGGGAAGGAGCGCCGTTTGACTTTTCAAACCAAAATTGGCTGGAATTGAAATTAGACGACATGTCGCGTTTGGAGAGCCCCTGATACGCCTAAACAGTGGAAACCCCCCACAATTGACACCATTTTGGAAACTAGACCCCTTAGGGAACTTATCTAGATGCGTGGTGAGCACTTTGAACCCCCAAGTGCTTCACAGAAGTTTATAACGTAGAGCAGTGGCAATAAAAAATCATTTTTTTCCTCAAAAATGATTCTTTAGCCTGCTATTTTTTTTATTTTCCCAAGGGTAACAGGAGAAATTGGACCCCAAAAGTTGTTGTGCAATTTTTCCTGAGTACGCTGATACCCCATATGTGGGGAGAAACCACTGTTTGGGCGCATGGGAGAGCTTGGAATGGAAGGAGTGCCATTTTGTAATGCAGACTTTGATGGAATGTTCTGCGGGCGTCATGTTCTGTTTGCAGAGCCCTTGATGTGCCTAAACAGTAGAAACCCCTTGCAAGTGACACCATTTTGGAAACTAGACCCCTTAAGGAACTTATCTAGATGTGTGATGAGCACTTTGAACCCCCAAGTGTTTCACAGAAATTTATAAACGCAGAGCCGTGAAAATAAAAAATATTTTTTTTCCTCAAAAATGATTTTTTTAGCCAGCTATTTTTTATTTTCCCAAGGGTAACAGAAGAAACTAGAACCCCAAAATTGGTGTGCAATTTGTTCTGAGTACGCTGATACCCCATATGTTGGGGTAAACCACTGTTTGGGCACACGGCAGGGCTCGGAAGTGAGGGAGCTCCATTTGACTTTTTGAACGCCATGTCGTGTTTGGAGACCCCCTGATGTGTCTAAACAGTGGAAACCCCCCACAAGTGACCCCATTTTGGAAACTAGACCCCTTAAGGAACTTATCTAGATGTGTGGTGAGCACTTTGAACCCCCAAGTGTTTCACAGAAATTTATAAACGCAGAGCCGTGAAAATAAAAAATCATTTTTTTCCTCAAAAATGATTTTTTTTAGCCAGGTATTTTTTATTTTCCCAAGGGTAACAGGAGAAATTAGAACCCCAAAATTGGTGTTCAATTTGTCCTGAGTGCTCTGATACCCGTATGTTGGGGTAAACCACTGTTTGGGCGCACGGCAAGGCTCGGAAGGGAGGGAGCGCCATTTGACTTTTTGAACGCCACGTCGTGTTTGGAGACCCCTGATGTGCCTAAATAGTGGAAACCCCTCAATTCTAGCTCTAACCCTAACCCCAACACACCCTAACCCTAATCCCAACCCCAATCCTAACCCTAATCTTAACCTAACTCCCAACCCTAATTCCAACACTAATTGTAACCCTAACCCTAATTGTAACCCTAACCCTAATTATAACCCTAACCCTAAGGCTAGGTTCACTTTGCGTTTTACCAGCCCGTTCAACACATAGCGTTGATGGGCTGGTAACGGTATAGCATAACGCGATCGCGTTATGCTATACCCGCTAGCGCACAGGAATCAGCAGATGATTCATCTGCGCTAGCGGTGACGAAGCCCAGATGCTGCAGGCTGCGTCCGAGGCTCCGTCACTGAATGATGGCACGTCGTGAACGTATGTCGCTTTACGGCATGCGTCGAGATGCGCCTTCAAATGGGGGTGAATGGCAGCGTTAACGGACTGCGTTACACCGCATTATACCGCAGTGTAACGCAGTCCGTCTAACGGACTGCCATAACTCAGTATGAACCCAGCCTAACCCTAATGCTAACCCTAACCCTAATTATAACCCTAACACTAATTATAACCCTAACCCTAGCCCTAACCCTTACCCTAGCCCTAACCCTGACGGAAAAATGAAAATAAATACAATTTCTATATTTTATTATATGTCCCTAACTAAGGGGGTGATAAAGGGGGGGTTATGTACTGTTTTTTTTATTTTGATCACTGTGATAATTTATCACAGTGATCAAAATGTCCTTTTAGGATAATGAATGAAAAATTTTTTGAATCTGCCGCCATTTTTTTTTACAGGAAGAAGAGGCCGGGAGCCTGGGACCTGCCGGAGGACGGGGGACACCGGGAGGTACAGGGGGGATCGGGGTACTGGGGACCCTAATTCTCTCCCCTCTGATGTGCGATCACATCAGAGGGGAGAGAAATCATTTTTTTTTGTTGCGGTCGCCGTTATACTGTAAATACCGACCCAGATCATGTTCTCTGGGGTCTCGGCTACCCCCGGCAGCCGAGACCCTGGAGAAAATTGCCCACCCCCCCGGCAGATCGCGGCAGGCGCACTGAGCATGCGCCCGCCATTCAAGATGGCGGCGCCCACCGGAGGAGGCAGGTGGCCCGGGGGCCACAAAGGGCAGATTGGGGGCCACAGGGGGGATCGGGGACCCTTTTTCTCTCTCCTCTGATGTCCGATGACATCAGAGGAGAGAGAAATGAAATGGCACATCAGATTTTTTTTTTTTTATTGCGATCGCCGTTATAGGGTTAATAACGGCGATCGCAACATCGGGGTTGGTAAAAACCGACCCGATTCATGTTCTCTGGGGTCTCGGCTACCCACAGTAGCCAAGACCCCAGAGAAAATGCGCCTCTGGGGGGCGCTATTCGCTTTTTTAAGTACCCTTAATGACCGCCGTGAAAAGGCATATCGGCGGTCGTTAAGAGGTTAAACTCCTATATAAACAATGAAAATCAAACAAACAATTGAATGTCGGGGACAGAACAACCTCAACATATGCCAGTTTTTCCACCTCTCTCACGGGGCTGTACCCCCCCAGGGCCGGCGGGGCCCTGAGCGGGTGGGGGGCCCACTCGCCATCAGAGACACTGGCTTACTATGCGGGGCCCTGTGTCAGAGCCGGTGCCCACGAGTGGGCCCCCACTGCTTGCTCAGGGCCCCAGCACTTGCAATACTTACCTCTCCCTGCTCCACCGCTGTGACGTCTTCCGCATTTCCTGACAGTGACATTCAGGTCAGAGAGCGCGATCACATCACATCTGTGCACCCTCTGCCTGAACAGTCACAGTGCAGAGAGCTGGAAGATGGTGACGCTGAGGGGTCCAGAGTAGAGCAGTGCCCAGCGAGGAGAGGTATTTCACTTTTTTTAATTTTTGGAGCAGTATATGGGGAGCATTATATACTGGAGCATTATATATGGGGCCCATCATACACTGGAGCATTATAAATGGGGCCCATCATACACTGGAGCCTCATATACGGGGCCCATTATACACTGGAGCATCATATATGGGGCCCATTATACACTGGAACATCATATATGGGGCCCATTATATACTGGAGCGTCATATGGGGCCCATTGTATATGGAGCATTATATAGGCCCATAATACACTGGAGCATCATCCATGGGGCCCATCATATACTGGAACATCATATGGGGCCCATTATATATGGCGCATCATATGGGGCACATCATATATGGAGCATCACATGGAGCCCATTATATATGGAGCATTATATACTGTATGGGGACCATTATATTTGGAGCATTATATGGGGCTCATCATACACTGGAGCATCATATATGGGGCCCATCATATACTAGAGCTTCATATGGGGTTCGTTATTTATGGGGCATCAAATAGGGCCCTTTATATATGGAGCATCATATGAAGCACATATGGGGCCTATTCTGTATGGAGCATTATTTGGAGCCCATTCTGTATGGAGCAATAAATGGGGCCCATCATATACTGTATGGAGCTTTATATGCGACTCATTATACTGTATGGAGCAATATGTGGGGCTCATTATACTCCATGGGGCTCATTATTCTGTAGAGCAATACATATGGCTCATACTGTATGAGGCATTATATTGGGCCCTTTATTCTGTATGGAGCATCATATATGGGACTCATTATTTTGGATGGAGCAATATATGGGGCTCATTATTCTGTATAGAACAATATATGGGGCTCATTATTCTGTATGGCGCACTATGTGGTGCCAATAATTCTGTATGGAGGACTATACTGTCCGGTTTTTGAGCTATTGTAGAATTTCCAATAGATATCACTCATGTAATGTAAGAAGTGAAGTATTTGGCATTGTACTATACCTATATTTCTCTGCCGTATCGGAGCATCATGAATTGTGGTATGTGTTAAAGGGGCCCACTGAGACTCTTTCGCCCGGGGTCCACAAAGACCAGGAGCCAGCCCTGCCCTCCCCACAACTTTAGCCAAATAACCCCCAGTTTTCAATGCGTTACTATTATTATAAAGTAAATTAAGGTTGACAAGCTTAAGTAATAAGAATTGATGTCGTTGGCATTGAAATGGGCACTGTAGGTGTGTTTACTGTCCTCCACTCCCTGCTGACTTTTCTTCCCCATTGACTTGCATTGGGGTCGGTTCGAGTTTCAGTCGGACCTTTGACTTTTTCCGATAGTCGGCCGATTTCGTTCGACTCGACTTTTGGAAAAGTTGGGTGGTCCGAGACACGACTCGACCCTCCTGGAAGCAAAGTCGCTCATCTCTAGTTAGCGTGTTTTGCCCACGGACACACGGTCCATGGAAACGCACTGAGATGTGCACAGACCCATTCATTGGAATGGGTCTACATGTGTACGTGTCTCCGGTACGTGTGAAAACTGTCACCACACGTACCGGAGACACAGACGGTGAAAGAGGCCTTAGGTAAATTGTTTGTGCCTGTGAATCTCCGTTGGAAAGTTCTTAGTGAACTTCATGATTCCGTCTTGGCTGAACATCCTGGTAATAAAGCCACCACAGATCTTCTTACTCAGCATTTTTGACAGTCAGGGTGCATCAGGATGTCACCCACAAGCTTCCCAGATTCAATGACAAGCTGTGCTCGGTGGGAAGTGTATGGTCGGGATCCTCTGTTTACCCCCAGCCACACTCAAGTGATGCCCATGAGCAGCTTGGAGTGCCAGGCCACTCTGGGTACAAGAACCCACCCTGCAAGCCATGTGTGGATCACTGGCCTAATAAAGATTGAATGTTGCCTGGTCTTTTAGCTCCTCTTCCTCCTGTGCCACCACCTCATCCATCATCACCTAAAGGGTTTTTTGAAACAGACATAAAAGTGGAACAGTAAGGCCGGCGTCACACTGGCGACAGAATCGGACGACTGCAATACGATGAAATATCGCATTGCAGTCTGCCCTATGTTAATCTATGGAGCAGCTCCCAGTATCAGATTTTTTGTGGTCCGTTTTAAACGTCCGTGTGCAATCGCAGCATGCTGCGATTGTCACCGATTGTGGGTCGACTATCGCCAATGCAAGTCTATGGGAGCGATGAAAAATCGGATTACAAACGGACCGCACGTGTGACTTGCGATTAAATCACATCGGTGTCCTTTAGAAAAGCCGGCAATTCATCCCCGGCTATACTGTAAAATCACACTGACAGCTTTAATAAAGAATCGAAAGAATAGATATACACACATAGAATACATATATATATATATATATATATATATGTCATTGTGACATTGTGTTAAAAATTGGGTGTGGAAAGATCATTTTTGTGGAAAAGATATGATTTTTTAATTTTACAGCTCTACGTTATAACCTTCTGTGAAGCCCTTGGGGGTTCAAAGCTCTCACCACACATCTAGATAAGTTCCTTGGGGGTCTAGTTTCCAAAATGGGGTCACTTGTGGGGGTTTCCACTGTTTAGGCACACAGGGACTCTCCAAATGCGACATGGCATCCAATCTCAATTCCAGCCAAAAAAGTCAAATGGCG
Source organism: Oophaga sylvatica (assembly GCA_033576555.1). Lineage (NCBI taxonomy): Eukaryota > Metazoa > Chordata > Amphibia > Anura > Dendrobatidae > Oophaga > Oophaga sylvatica. Next base: position 70,951 of record JARQOD010002507.1, read on the forward strand.
CTGCTTCCCTTCCGAGCTCTGCCATGCGCCCAAATAGTGGTTTACCCCCACATATGGAGTATCAGCATACTCAGGACAAATTGCACAATAACTTTTGGGGTCCTTTTATCCTTTGGAAAATAAAAATTGGGATGAAAAGATCATTTTTGTGGAAAAAATTTGATTTTTTAATTTTACTGCTCTACGTTATAACCTTCTGTGAAGCCCTTGGGGGTTCAAAGCTCTCACAACACATTTAGATAAGTTCCTTGGGGGGTCTAGTTTCCAAAATGGGGTCACTTGTGTGGGGTTTCCACTGTTTAGGCACACAGGGACTCTCCAAATGCGACATGGCGTCCAATCTCAATTCCAGCCAAAAAAGTCAAATGGCGCTGCTTCCCTTCCGAGCTCTGCCATGCGCCCAAATAGTGGTTTACCCCCACACATGGGGTATCGGTGTACTCAGGAGAAATTGTACAACAAATATTGTGGTTCATTTTCTACTGATACCCTTGATAAAATTTAAAAAAATTGTGTCGAAAGAAAAATTTTTGGAAAAAAGTTAAATGTTCATTTTTTCCTTCCACATTGCTTCAATTCTTGTGAAGTACCTAAAGGGTTAATAAACTTCTTGAATGTGCCTTTGAACACCTTGAGGGGTGCAGTTTTTAGAATGGTGTCACTTTTGGGTATTTTCTGTCATATTGACCCCTCAAATTCACTTCAAATGTGAGGTGGTCCCTAAAAAAAATTGTTTTGTAAATTTTGTTGGAAAAATGAGAAATCGCTGGTCAACTTTTAACACTTATAACTTCCTAACAAAAAAAATTTTGGTTCCAAAATTGTGCTTATGTAAAGTAGACATGTGGGAAATGTTATTTAGTAACAATTTTTTGTGACATATCTCTCTGATTTAATGGCATAAAAATTAAAAGTTTGAAAATTGCAAAATTTCTAAATTTTTGCCATATTTCCATTTTTTTCATAAATAAACGCAAGTTATATTGAAGAAATTTTACCACTATCATGAAGTACAATGTGTTTCGAGAAAACAATCTCAGAATCGCCAAGATCCGTTGAAGCGTTCCAGAGTTATAAGCACATAAAATGACAGTGGTCAGAATTGTAAAAATTGGCCTGGTCTTTAACCTACAAAATGGCTTGGTCGTTAAGGGGTTAAAAACTGAATAGGTCATTAAAATAAGTTGGGTAAATTTCCTTGAAAAAATTACTGCTACTATTTTAAAACGTCTAAAAACCTGTCAAAATAAAAGAACGTTTTACAGATGGTGCTGATGTGAAGCAGACATGAGGCAAAATATTTTGTGGAGTATGACTATTTGAATTAGGATATGGTCACACCATTAGTATTTGTAAGCCAAAATCAGTAGTGAGTGAAAAATACAGAAGTGGTGACGTGTTTCTATTATACTTTTCCTCCGATTGTTCCATTTCTGGTTTTGACTTACAATGCTGAGTTAAAATCCTGACTAGAGTTGAGCTATACTTTCCGATATCCAAAAGTATCGGAATCGGAATGGTATCGCCGATACCCAAAAAATATCGGCGATACCCGATACCGATACCGGAAGTCCAATGTAAGTCTATGGGAACAAAATATCGAAATTAAAAAAACCCATTCTTGCCTTGTAGGTTAATTGTACATGAAGGAAAACAACAAAGAGTAATGTAGAATGTATTGGGGGTGGTTGAGGAGACATTAAATGCATAGATGTTTAACCCAATCCAATGGAATAGCATTAATTTTTTTTTTTTAGGAAATACGTTCGGATTGACGAAGAAATTGACAATGTTGTTAACGTTTTTTCTATTTTGGCAAATATGTATATTTCACAACTTCCATGCTCTTCACCTTTTTAACTTTTGACACACTTTCTCCTTCATAATCTTCAGCAGCATCATCTTTTTCATCAAATTATTCTTCATCTTCACCTTCTTTATCTTCTTCTTAAACTTCTTGCTATTCATCTTTTTGTTAATATTACTCATATTGTTCTTATTAAACTATTCTTCTTCTTCATATTCTACTTCTTCATCTTCTTCCTCTTCATCTTCTTTATCATATTCTTATTTGTGACAGAGATTCCTGTACTTGTAATCTGTAAAAGTATGAATTTTTCATCCTTCCGTTCTTGCTGTCACAAAAGATTTAAATTACAACAGTATTTGTCCGTGTTCAGTTTAGCCTGCAGCAGCAGGCATTTTCCAGGGGCACCACGAGGAGGAACGGACTCACCCCCATACACTGCTTAGTCTTCTTCTGCTTATAATTTAGAGCATATATTTTGCTCTTCATTTTGGTCTTATACTTCATGTTCTTCTGCTTTTTGATCTTCTGCTTATTGTTCTTAAGTCTCTTGTTCTGTATCTTGTAGTTTGTCTTAACCTTCTTAGTCCTGTTTGGTAATCTTTTATTTCTTCTTTGTGATGGTGTTTAGGCTGGTTGGCTTGATGCTCGTCGTCCTTGTGGTGGTCATCTTCTTCGGGGTGGTCATCAGAGTCGTCGTCTTCATTGTTGGAGATCCAGAGTGATTTCCCAAAAAAACATTGAAAAAATCTTCAATTTGTAAGTGTAGCACAAGGTACAAGAGCCAATGCAAGTAACGAGGACCAGCTGACTGTGCTGGAACCCGGAGGAGCAGCAGAAGGAAAAGAGCCAATGGCACAACCGAGGACCAGCTGACGTTACTGGGACACGGTTACTAAGCAGGAGGTACCTGTGCTCCAAAGCACTACCAAGGACCAGCAGACGTTGCTGGAACTCGGATACCGAGATGGAGGCACCTAGGCCAAAGGCACTGCGGAGAACCAGCTGACGGTACTGGAACCCGGACGGGTAGCAGAAGGTACAAGAGCCAATGCAAGTGACGAGGATCAGCTGACTGTGCTGGAACCCGGAGGGGCAGCAGAAGGAAAAGAGCCAATGGCACAACCGAGGACCAGCTGACGTTACTGGGACACGGTTACTAAGCAGGAGGTACCTGTGCTCCAAAGCACTACCAAGGACCAGCAGACGTTGCTGGAACTCGGATACCGAGATGGAGGCACCTAGGCCAAAGGCACTGCGGAGAACCAGCTGACGGTACTGGAACCCGGACGGGTAGCAGAAGGTACCCATGGAAATTTAAGTTGACAGGCCGCGAGCCGGCCGCACTTACCGAATCCCACAGTACTACAGTGGGTGATTGTCCTATTGTCACAACGGAAACAGCCTTTATTTGCATATCCCGCAGCACACATAGGAAGCACCTAAACTCCAGTCACCATAGAGTCGGCTAACCCGACCGGAACACGACAGGACAACTTATTGGAGGCTAAGTGACGTTTACACTGACAGGAAACAGATGGCGTGCTGTAACCAGTCTGGGCAGGAGTGAGTACCCGTGCCAATGACACTTCCGAGCAACAACTGTCGGTGTTGGAGTCCAGGGATGAGACGAGAACCGGTTGGAGGCAGCAGGACTTTTTGCCGTTCACACAGCAGGGGGAACAGCTGACATTACTGAACCCCAGTAACACAGGAGCAAGTGTTCACTGTGCTAACAGCACTTCCGAGCAACAACTGGCGGTGTTGTAGCCCAGGGATGAGAAGACAACAGGGTGGAGGCAGCAGGACTATTTGCCGTACACACAGCAGGGGAACAGCTGACATTACTGAACCCCAGTAACACAGGAGCAAGTGTTCACTGTGCTAACAGCACTTCCGAGCAACAACTGGCGGTGTTTGTAGCCCAGGCATGAGAAGACAACAGGGGGAGGCAGCAGGACTGTTTGCCGTACACACAGCAGGGGAACAGCTACATTACTGAACCCCAGTAACACAGGAGCAAGTGTTCACTGTGCTAACAGCACTTCCGAGCAACAACTGGCGGTGTTGTAGCCCAGGGATGAGAAGACAACAGGGTGGAGGCAGCAGGACTGTCTGCCGTACACACAGCAGGGGAACAGCTGACATTACTGAACCCCAATAACACAGGAGCAAGTGTTCACTGTGCTAACAGCACTTCCGAGCAACAACTGGTGGTGTTGTAGCCCAGGCATGAGAAGACAACAGGGTGGAGGCAGCAGGACTTTTTGTCGTACACACAGCAGGGGAACAGCTGACATTACTGAACCCCAGTAACACAGGAGCAAGTGTTCACTGTGCTAACAGCACTTCCGAGCAACAACTGGCGGTGTTGTAGCCCAGGCATGAGAAGACAACAGGGTGGAGGCAGCAGGACTTTTGCCGTACACACAGCAGGGGAACAGCTGACATTACTGAACCCCAGTAACACAGGAGCAAGTGTTCACTGTGCTAACAGCACTTCCGAGCAACAACTGGCGGTGTTGTAGCCCAGGGATGAGAAGACAACAGGGTGGAGGCAGCAGGACTGTTTGCCGTACACACAGCAGGGGAACAGCTGACATTACTGAACCCCAGTAACACAGAGCAAGTGTTGACTGTGGTAACAGCACTTCCGAGCAACAACTGGCGGTGTTGGAGCCCAGGGTCAAGGAGGATGTTTAAATACTAGATCAAGTATTTTCCTTGTTACGTGTCAATTAAAAATGTCAAATACTCCAAACAAGAGAAATATAACCTTTAGAAACCATAAGATGATGATTTTACTTAAAAAAATATATGTAAATTAATAATTTAACAAACATAAACGCATACATTAACAATGTTGAAAAGCAATGCAAACCACAATTAAAATAGGTTAAATAATCTGCTATATGGTTTAAAATAAAAGCATACAAGTACACATCAGAATCCATTAATATGGGTAAGTAACAGTATGTACAACCATTTCTATTGTGTAGACAATTGAATGGCTGACTTAAAAACATAATCAGCATTACAAGTTATCTTTGACATTCATAAAAGTTTACATTTGGTGAATAATATCACTAAAAAGTTTTTAAAAATATCTAAAATTTCCATCATGTAAATACTGATAATATGTGCCAATCATTTATATTAACAAACAAAAACTTTAAAAAGTGCATAGTGCATAGTCAAAACAGCTATTTATGCCTGACTGTGGACTTGCAAGCATGACAACGGATAGATAAGGTATATATAGATGAGACTGCATAGCCACAGATGGTGAATGGCGATGTAATACTGTACCTCAATAAAGTGTGCGTTACTACTACATCCTTTTTTTTATATAGCTTATAAAAGGTTACGTGCATGTATGGTTGCGCCTTTGTTTGGACGCACAGACTGGCTTCCTGCTGTGACGCGTTGGGTATTGGAGCGTCTGTGCGTCTTATGACGCAGACTAACATTCACGGTGCGCATCGTTCACATCGCAAGCGTACCGACAACACAAAGGCGTTGTCATGACTGCTTTACTCAGTAAACATGCACCTATGATGAAACATACACGCATGTGCCCTATTACATAACAAGCTACAAGAAAAACGAGTGTGAGGTGTGACACAGCTGTTTTGTTAAGGTACAGTATATATCGACATTGTACAGGTGTCGCTATTCAGTCTGATAAATAGATATCATTCACCTATTCTATCAGTTGTCGTTCTTTCAGCACCACTTACAGGTATATATTTTGCTATTGTGACTATGCACTATTGACTTTAACAAGGTAATGCATGATTTTTGTTAGCGATTATCATGTTTACATGAAGGACCTTTATGATATGGGCTGTTAACTTTCTAATTAATAATGTATTTTTTAAAATGACACAAAATAAGTAATGTTTGAAGAGGACTATTCCTACATGCATTGTTTGCACAATATTACAGGTGTACATCACGTCCCTTTATCAACATTGGATTATTATATAACTTGTATATTTTTTTAAAA
>JARQOD010002508.1:0-46065 GCA_033576555.1 Oophaga sylvatica
AATGCGGGTCCCTGATCACTTTCTATCATTTCTGGAACCCCGTATCTGCACACTATTTTCTGAAAGTAGCTGCTTTGCAGTAGTCTTTGCTGACTTGGAAGGCTTCTGTTCATCTTGAAAATACTTCTTTTGACCACAATGGCGTATTTGAATCCTTCACTTGGCGATATCTGGATGTGGTCTATCTGGATCCTTTGAAGCTGGTAGAGTGGTCTTTCCAGATGAGGTGAGGGGGACTTTCTTCCATACGTCCAGGCTTGCATTTGCCGCAGGTCGGACAGCTGCTGGTGAATTTGGCTGTTAGGGTGGAGATCCCTGAAGCGAAACAGTAAGCACCAATCAGATCATTCATCTGTGTCTTTGATATGTGGATGTGGGTCCATGTACCCATTGGTCCACCATAGGGTGCATACTTTGTGGTAGGCAGAGTTTGAAGTCTATTATTGATAGCCTTCCTTCTTCACGTGTTGCTTTTTTTTTTTTTTTTCGCATTCAGCTCTTCTTCTCCTTTTGGAGCTTGGTCTTGCAACTTCTTGGGCAGATTCCAGGACGTCTCTTTGTCAGGTTTCTTGTCTTCAGTCGTCATGTAGTAGCGTCCGGCTCTACGACCTCTCCCACTTCTCCATGTTGTCTTCCTTTGGCTGCTTCTTTGGCTGTCATGTCCGCCATGTTATTGCCTCACGCCTCTTCTGTTCTCAGTTTTCCATGCACTTTGATTTTTCAAATTGCCACCATTTTGGAAGTTGGAGTATACCCGTAGGTCCCTGAAGGCTCCATGATGCTTCACGGTTGTCCCGTTTGCTGTGATGAAGTCCCTTGTAGCCCAGATGGGTCTAAAGTCATGTGCTATGCCATGCGAGTACCTGTAGTCCGTGTAGATGTTTGCAGTCTTGCCTTCTGCCATCTGGCAGGCCTTCGTCAGCGCTATCAATTCTGCTTCCTGGGCTGACAGGCTAGGTGACAGACTTCTGGACCACAGGATTTCTTGATTGCTGGTCACTGCACTTCCTGTGTTGAAACTTCTTCTGGAGCCATCCAAGTATCCCCCCTTGGGAGTGGGAGTAGAGTGGCCGGGCTGAGGACTGTAGGTCTGGAGACGGTGACATTATGAGACAAAGGCAATAGAGGCGCCACAAAGATGCCTGGCGGTGGGGAGATTACTGTTGGTTGAGCTTGATTGAAGATTGCCAAGATGTCATGCGGAGTGAGAGTTTCCAGTGGCTGTCCAAGAGTGATGTCAGCAAACTTGTCCAGGAGGGTGTGTGCTGCGGATACTGCCATTAGGCAGGAGGGTGCTCTTCTTGCAACTGGATCCAAGCGGGCTGAGAGGCAGCCTAAAAGTCTCTGTTTTCCCCCGTGAATCCGTGCCAGGACTCCAGTAGCATGACCTTCTTTCTTCCATCAGGTAGACGGAAAGACTTTTCATAGTCAGGTAGGCCTGGTATTGGCGCTGAGACTGTGGAGTTCTTCCAATCTCCTGAGTGGGTTGAAGGCTGCGTCTGATAGAAGGAGCGGGGTTGCGTTGATACAAGCGCAGAGAGGCTGCAATAGGACTGAGGCATCAGGGATCCAGGTTCTGCAATATGACACTAGACCAGGGAAGGCCTGCAGCATTCTTGGAGTTGTTGGGGGAGCCATCTTCTCCATAGTGGTCTCCCAGTCTTTTGACATGTGTTTCGTCTGGTGGGCAATACAGTGTCCCAGGGATGTAACTTGCTTCTGGCATCACTCGACTTTGCTCTTCCAGACCTTGCGTTGCTGTTCTTCCAGGTAGAGTAGGAGAGATAAGGAATAGGCTGTGCAGGTGTCGATGTCAACCACACAAAAGAGAAAGTCATCCACGTGTTGTAGAAGAGTGACTCTTGCATATTCTGCAATCCAGTTGACGAGGATGGAGGACATTGTCTTGGTGAAACTTGAAGGGCTTGTTTTGAGCACCTTGAGACAACACTGTCCATATGCACTGCACTGGTGCGTGAAAGCAGGCCTCCAGGTGGAGGGGAAACACTGAAGGTACTGGCCAGGTTGATCACCGTGAATACCGTTGCGGTGACTGGGACTCTTGAGAGCAGAGTGTGATTGGTACAGCACTGTTGGGGTTTCAAATACCGTAGCCTCTTTCGCGGCCTTCAGGCCTTGCACCATTCTGAACTCAGTGGGGTTTACAGTCTTTTTCTTCACTGTGGAAAGCTGGGATTGATTCCGATGGGCGAGGCAGCCCAGTTTGGCCTTGTCCTTCAGTATGCGGCAGGGGACTCCCATCTGCTGGTGCAGAGCTGGCGGGAAAACAAGCCGTCTACTAGGATCCACATCATGAGAGATGACGACCAGCTGGCTTTCTTGTTCTCCACCAAGACAGTCACTGTGTTAGCACCTGCTCTGGTCACAGGGGGTCTTCTTGTTGGGACGTCTCCTTAAACGGCTGCTTTTCTCTCAGCACGGGCCATCAGTAGTTTCTTTTTCTCCAGCTCGGTCTCAGGTCAGTATTTGTGCACAAGTTTGAAGAGCTGAGTGGCCTTTTTCCGGTCTAGGGCCTGGGAGAACTGGTTGATTGCAGGGGGCACCTCCTGGTGCTTGCAAAAGATGAACCTCTGGCGTTAGAGCTGGATGAGGTGTTGCCATTCCATGAAGCGAGTAGGGTCCTTCTTGAGTTGAATATCCTGGCCAATGTCAAAGTTCTCAGGCCATCTTCTTAGGCGAGTTCACTTAGACCTTCAGTTGGTCAGAGACATCTTGACTCTGGGTAATGGAGTGGCTTTTCTGGTACTATGTCCAGCACCTCCTGTGATAGGTCTGCAGTGTGGTTGTTTGAGGTTCCTGTTTCTTCTTGGGTCAGGGGTGAAGAAAGTGTCATGGTCCCATCTTCCTGGAACACTCTGGTCGCTTTCAACTTCTGCAGTAAGTCCACGCTCAATAGGTTGAGGGTGCAGGTATTTGACACAACAAACTGGGACATGATGGAGTGTTCTGGCTGAGTCCACACGCTCAGGGGCTTCATAATCTGGAAATATCTGACTTGACCATCAATTCCCATGCAGGAAGCAGAAGATTCTGATAGATAGGTGAGGTTGCGGAGTTCCACAAGAAAAGATCTGACTACGCCATCCACTCTCAGGATATTGGTCCCACTGGTGGGGTTCCCTGTGGACTTGGTGTGCTCTTGTCCTATGGACGGAATTCTTCACTGCTTTCTGTGTTTCTTCTTTTTCTGGGTGAAGTCAGTGTTCTGCACCGGTTCCGGAAATGACCAAACTCGCCACAGTTGTAACACTTGACATCCCTTCTGTCCCGGCGGGACTCAATCCTTTTTGCTACTGTGAGCAGGGTATCCATTGCTATTGACGTGTACTCAGGCCTGGCTGCTACAGTGGTTTCCTGATTGGTTCTCTCAGTCCATGCACAAAAGCCTGTGCCAACATCTGTCTGTGTATCTGATCATGAATATTGAAGCCCAAATCTTGAAACACTTGCATCACTCTGCCATGGAACTTCTCCACAGACTCTGTCTTGTCTTGACTCGTGACATGTAGGCTGAGAGTTTGTCCTGTCAGTCTGCTTTTGGCCCATTCTCTGAGTTGCTCAATTAGCTTTGGTCCTGTCTCCCAGGCATACGCATCTAACTCTGTTGGAAGCTTGAAGTGTTCTCTCATAATTGGCCAGAATGCATCACCTGCTTTTATTTCCATTACGGTCCAGAGATCAGTCCAGGCTGCTGCATACGTTCGCTGGATCTGCTGCATTTTTTGGCAAAATGGCATAGGGTGTATCCCTGGGTCTGGCAGCATACTGATCACCTGGCTTGGGATGAAGGGCTCATAGGATGGTGCCTCTATCTGTCCCTACTCTATTGGTGCTTGTGTGTTTCCTTCCCTAGTATTGGGCAGCATGTGTGACGTTGCATCTTCATCTTCATCAGACAAGAAGTGACATGGTGTACTTGGTGCATACACTGGGTGAGATTTGGGCTTTAAAGTTGTCTTGCTGCATGGGGATTTCCCACTTCCTAGCTGAGGCTGCGGTGGATCAGTGTCATGGTTCCATGCTGGCAGCCCTGCTCGGCACTGAGGTTCCTCATTTGTCTCTGCAGCTATACCACCCCCCTGTGAAGCCCTAGCTGTGGACTGTTGTGTCTGGGGGCTACATGTAGCGTTTTGTGTAGGGAGATCTGCACTTTCTTCTCCTGATATAATGACTGGCAATGTTTGTACTGTGCTTGTGATAGACAGGGTGCCCTGTGCTGGAGACACTGAATACAGGGACACCACATTGCTTGGATTGGGCGTTGACCCAGTTGATAACGAAGTAGAAAAAAGAGGAAGAGAAGGGAGGTGTGAGGGAGGAGTGAGAGAAAGAGGAGGGGGGGAGAGAAGAGTGAAAGGGGGAAAAGAGAGAAGATGGAGGAGAGAGAGAGAGAAAGATGGAGGGGGAGAAGTAGAAGAAGATGAAGAACAAGATTTGAGAGTTGGAGAGGAAGAGATAGAAGAAGAGGAAGATGAAGAAAATGGATGTGTCAGAGATGTGAGGGAGGGGAAAGAAGGAATGAGAGGGATGGCAGTGAGGAAAGAGGAGAAAAGTCTGAAGAAGAAGGAGAAAGGGACTGAGAGAAGAAAAAAGAGAGGGCGTCCCCCTGTGACTCTTGAGAGAGGATGGTTGAAACAGAAATGCCTTCTCCCTGTGGAGAGAGGCGGGGAGCGTTTTTCCCTGTACAAGGCTCCTTACTCAATGAGAGCAGCCTACACCTGTCCCGTGTCTCCACATGATGGACATGTGATGTGTGTGACTCTGAATTCTGCTCTTGTGACATGTCAGTGATCTTTTTCTCACAGATGATTTAACACCTTTTCAAACTTATTCACATAAAAAAAAAAAAAAAAATCACTTCCTGGTCCGTTCAAATTAACTTGCTGTATCTTTTACACGATGCACCGCTGCTCTTTTATAGCAGATGGTAATCTATTAATAAACTTTCCCGTTACCTTTCAAATAACAAAAAACAAGAAAAAACATTTCATTATGCAGCGTAAAGGCTGCCTGTCTATTTGCTTCTCACGTACTCTGACATTCTATTCACATGCCTAGTCCTTCGATTCTTACGTACTGTGTCTATTCCAAAAACCTATTCAACAAAGGTGATTTAAAAAATCTGAAAACTGCTGCACTCTGGTTCTGTTTGTCAACGCCGAATGCCCGACGGGAGGGGCTACTCAAACCGTTGCGCAGTTTGTGTCTGCTCTCTCTCTCAGCCTGTAATTCTCCTTATCTATGGAGTGTCCTTGGTCTAAAGCAGGCTTGTAGAAAAAAAAAAAAAATGGCTGGAGAAATAAAACTCTAAAATAAATTGCTTAGAGAAAAAATCTCTCCAAAATCATTTAAAAATGTACTTAAAAGAAAAATTTTAAAAACAAAAGTTAGATTTAGTAAAAAATTCTAGAAAAAGAAAAAATAAATAAATTCACCAAAAAGGGGAGAAAAGAAAAACCGTATTAATCATAAAACTCTGAAAAACAACCCTTGTTGCTAAAACAGCTAATTAAAAAAACAGATAAGAGGTGGAAAAATTGATTGTAAAATGATAAAAAACAAAAAGAAAAGTACATTAAAACTTTTGTCTGGTAGCGTAGGCTTTTTTCCTACCGCTCTCTGGAATGTCAGCTGGCTGCTGCCAGCACTTCCCCCCTCCCTTCTATCTCTGTTTGCTGTCTCTCCAGACACTGAAATCACGTATCAAAAAAAAAAAAAAAAAAATTATTATTCCTCAGAATAGCAAAAAATGAATATAGTTCAGTCTGAATGCCTGATAATTTTCACGTTAAAACCTGTAGCCAAAAAACTAGCTTAAAAAAATAAAAATCAAAGCCAAAAAAACAGATGTGACAACGTGATTAGCAGAGGAGGGGGGTCAAAGGGGTTTTCTCGCTGCTGCAGCCAGCACACTGCTCTGAATGAGATACTGACAGAGCGCACGGAGATGTGATTTAAAGCAACAGTACCTGATACAGACAGTTGACACGTACAATGAGACAGACACCCGGGAGAATACGAATCCCTCTTTTGATGATCTGTGACACATACAAGCTGCTCTTGTAACTGATAACTCACCAATTGCACTGAGCGCAGTGAGGCTCAAGGTTCTATCGCTCTCTTTACCGTACGCCCTGGCCGGTGCGCCGGTCACAATAATCTGCAATAGCCTTCATCAAAATTCTCACTATCCACGTCTGATTTGACTGGGATGGCCTCCCGGTGCGTGGACGATTCCACGTCTGATTTGACTGGGATGGCCTCCCGGTGCGTGGACGATTATTGTGAGAACTTATCCAAACAAAGCTTCTGCCCTTCACGTCTGATTTGACTGGGATGGCCTCCCGGTGCGTGAAAGTTTACTGCAGAAACTTAACCGAACAAAGCCCTCGCTTCTCACAACTGGATTTTTTGGGATAACTTCCCTCCAATGTGTGAAGAATATCTGCGTGGACTTATCCAAAACAAAGCTCCCGCCCTTCACGTCTGATTTGACTGGGATGGCCTCCCGGTGCGTGAAAGTTTACTGCGGGAACTTATGCAGCAATTTGTCTTTTGCTATCCAGCCCCCAGAAATCAGCAAGCAAAAACACAGTCACCGTTCCAACTTTCTCCTGGTTCACATAAAACATGAAACATATACAGCACCGCAGCAAACAACTCGGCTTATATCCCAGGGCTTTTGGATAAGGGTATGGACTTTTTACACAACCTGGGAATGCGGTGATGACCACGTCCGACCGGCTGGAAGTGTAGGCTAGGACTAGGCACAGGGAACATTCAGGTAAGATGACAGAGTTTTCTTACCTTACTTATGGAGCTGCAGTCTCCGTCCCGTGTGCCAAGGCCAGGGCCAACACCCCCGTCTCTCCGGTCGGCCGGGTCCTCGTGCGTTTCGTCCAATGCCCCGCGTGCAGGCGCCAACTGATATGGAAATTTAATTAGGATAAAAATATCCTTCAGTGTTTGCTGCTTGCCATGTCCAAATCTCTATTTAATGTCTTCTTTGAGCGCTCAAAACGAAATGAAAACTGTCCACACGAAAGTGTCAGTATAACAGTTCGTCAAAGACATACATTTATTATTCATTCAAGGTTTTATACATTTACAAAAAGGGGCTGGTTAGTCAATTAACATACAATTAAAAGCTGCTAGATTATTGGCTGTTCTAGTGTAAATATGATAATTATGATAATCATGATAAAAGAGCTGAAGTTGCAGAATTATTGTTTTATATTCTTCTGACCTAGTTGTCTTGCATAACTATAATGTAAACAACAGATATCTAATAGGACTTTTTGTACTTCATGCATTTGTTCCTTTACGAAGGTCTTATGGAGGCCAGATTTCTTTAAAACGACTGATTATAGCTGGCCTAGAAATATGTGAGCACAGGGTTTTTTAGCAAGTGAGATCTATCTAACTGTGAATTGTGAATACATATATGTGAATATACTTTGAATATATGGAATACATATATATTTCCATGACAGTGCCAGAGCACTGCAGTGAAGAAGATTAGTTTGTGAGAGCACTGCAGTGAAGAATATTAATGTGTGAGAACACTGCAGTGAAGATTAGTGTATGACAGCACATCAGTGAAGATTAGTGTGTGAGAGCACCGCAGTGAAGATTAGTATATGAAAGCACTGCAGTGAAGATTAGTGTGTGAGAGCACTGCTGTCAAGATTAGTGTATGACAACACCGAGTGAAGATTAGTGTGTGAGAGCACTGCAGTGAAGATTAGTGTATGAGAGCACCGCAGTGAAAATTAGTGTGCGAAAGGACCGCAGTGAAGATTAGTGTGTGAGAGAACCGCAGTGAAGATTAGTGTGTGAGAGAACCGCAGTGAAGATTTATTTGTGAGAGAACCGCAGTGAAGATTAGTGTGTGAGAGCACTGCAGTGAAGATTAGTCTGTGAGAGCACTGCAGTGAAGATTAGTCTGTGAGAGCACTGCAGTGAAGATTAGTATATGAAAGCACTGCAGTGAAGATTAGTGTGCGAAAGAACCGCAGTGAAGATTAGTGTGTGAGAGCACTGCAGTGAAGATTAGTCTGTGAGAGCACTGCAGTGAAGAATAGTGTGTGAGAGCACTGCAGTGAAGATTAGTATATGAAAGCACTGCAGTGAAGATTAGTGTGTGAGAGCACCGCAGTGAAGATTAGTGTGCGAAAGGACCGCAGTGAAGATTAGTGTGTGAGAGCACTGCAGTGAAGATTAGTGTGTGAGAGCACTGCAGTGAAGATTAGTGTGAGAAAGGACCGCAGTGAAGATTAGTGTGTGAGAGCACTGCAGTGAAGATTTGTGTGAGAAAGGACCGCAGTGAAGATTTGTAATGTATGTAGTACAGTTCATATAGCGTCTTGTGCTTGGGTGCGATGAACATACATGAGACACAGGTTTGATATAGAAAGTCCTGTATTACTTCATACAAGTTGGCAAAATATAGTCACACAGTTTGCGGACACAGAAGCAGGAGACACAGCAGGCCAGAGTAATCTAAGCTCAGCAATCACTCTCACAATAGATTCAGGATCTTCTTCTCTGTTACCGTGAGTCCATGCAAACGTGGGTCTTTCAAAGAGCAGGGTTCAGAGTCCACAAGTGCTTCAGAGTTCCTCAGTAGGAATAGCTGGAGTACAAGGTCCAAGGCTTACAGGAGTCAAGTCAAGTCACAGGTTCACTGCAGGCTAGATTCTGAAGCACTGATTGCTCAGCTGAGGCTGCTTAAGAAGCAAAAGGAGAGAATCAGGGCGGGAACATGCAAGCTGGAAACTCCATTTTGACTGAGGGCAAGATAGCTGCAGCAAGACAGAAAGTAAAATGGCTGACGAACAAACTGAGTTTCAGAAACATATACACAGAACCTTACATTACTCCCCCTTAGGGACAACCTCCGGATGACCTCAGACCAGGCTTGTCAGGGTACCTCTGATGAAACTGACGGAGCAAGCGAGGAGCATTAACATTATTGACTGGTTCCCATGAGTTGTCCTCCACTGGGTAGCCCTGCCATTTAATCAGATATTGTAACTGATTTCTATACAACCTGGAATCTAAAATCCTTTCCACCACAAATTCTTCCTGACCATCGACTAGCACTGGGTCAGGGCAAGAAGAAGAGCGTCCAGGAAACGTATTGGGTGTCGCAGCCTTTAGTAGGGATACATGAAAGACAGGGTGGATTCTCATAGTTCTGGGCAGTTGAAGACGACAAGCAACGGCACTTATAATTTTACTGATTTTATAGGGTCCAATGTACTTATGTCCCAACTTAGACGATGGAATCCTTAACTTAAGATTTCTGGTTGACAGCCAGACCAAGTCTCCTACCTTGAAAGCTGGTGCAGGTTTACGAAATTTATCTGCTGCTTTCTGATACCTTTCCTGAGCCGATTCCAGATTTTCCTTTAGAAGATCCATATTCTTCTGTAAAGACGTGATTCTTTCAGCCACTGCTGGTAAAGGCGTTTCTATGGGAAATCGTGGTAGAATGTTAGGATGATAACCTAGATTAGAGTAAAAAGGAGACTGTTTAGTGGAGGCACTCTGAGAGTTGTTATACGAGAACTCAGCTAATGGAAGTAGATCCACCCAATCATCCTGTAGGTGGCAGATAAAGCAGCGGAGATACTGCTCCAGGGTTTGATTGGTTCGTTCGGTCTGTCCATTAGTCTGGGGATGAAAAGCAGAAGAAAGGTTTACTTTAATGTCCAATGCTGCACATTTTGATATAGGAAAGATGTGTATCTTCGTACCGTGTTAGCCAGTAGATAGAAAAATATTTAGACTTGAGAGTCCTCAGTGGTTGATACCTTTTAATGGCTAACTGAAAAGATGGTAACAAATTGCAAGCTTTCGAGACTACTCAGGTCTCTTCATCAGGCATAGACTAATACAACATCTGAAGAATCACATATTTATACACAAAATAGCACAGAAAAAATGCAATAGGTAGGACAAGTGACATGAAGCAGAACTGTCATTATGGCAGAGGGATTAACATAAATATGACTAGTTCATAGATAAGGAGTGAAGGTTTTTTACCCTCTGATTGGGGTCTGGTATTGTGTTGTGATGACCCTAAAAGGTCAGGG
Source organism: Oophaga sylvatica (assembly GCA_033576555.1). NCBI lineage: Eukaryota > Metazoa > Chordata > Amphibia > Anura > Dendrobatidae > Oophaga > Oophaga sylvatica. Next base: position 10,122 of record JARQOD010002508.1, read on the forward strand.
AGGCAGATTCCTTAATTGTTGTAGAACGACATAAAACTCTGGGATATATTCATCCCAGCACTAAGAGTGTCAAAGGTCATCATAAGTTTATATTCCCAGACTTTTCTATCCTTCTCAGATTTGAAGTTAGATTTTAATACAAGTAATTCCATATCTGTCATGCTATGACCGGGCATACAAAAGTGTTTGGCCACAGGTAAATCCATTCTTTTTTCTCTTATCGTGTGGCGATGAGAATTCATCCTTGTTCTCAGTTTTTGCCCGGTCTCCCCCACATACAGACCCCCAGTTGGACATTTAGTACATATCTTCAGGAGACTGGCACAGCTATGGGAAGTAAAATGGCTCCACAGTATGCAAATCTTTTCATGGCCAAGCTTGAAAGCAAATTTTTGTCCTCCTGCCCATCAGGCATCGGGCCTACTACCGCTACATTGATGACATTTTAATCATCTGGACGGAGTCTGAACAACAGCTAAAGACGTTCCATGAACAGTTCAATCAATTTCATCCCACCATCAACTTAACACTTAACTACTCCAGCACTGAAATTAACTTTTTAGACACCACCATTAAGCTAAAGAACAATGAAATAGAGACATCCCTGTATCAGAAGCCAATCGACCGTCCAACATATCTTAAATGGGACAGTTTCCATCCTAAACACATAAAAAACTCTATTGTCTACAGCCAAGCCATCAGATACAACCGTATATGTTCCAACCCCATGGATAGAGATGAACACCTTGGTCGCCTCAGAAAGACTTTTTTGAACCAGGGCTACCATCCAAGAACAATTGAAAACCAAATTACAAGAGCCACCAGAATATCAAGGAATCACCTGCTACATTACAAAGCTAAAGAAGAAATAACCGGGTGCCTCTAGTGGTCACCTACAATCCAAGTCTGGAGATGCTAAGGGGAGCTGCACGGAAACTACAACCTTTACTACAAAAAGATGCCCGATTACAATCCATATTTCCAGACCCCCCACTACTATGTTTTAGGCAGCCCCCAAATCTAAGAAGCATCATTGTCAGAAGCTCCCTGTCCTCCCCAACAGCTGCAGGAACCTTTCCTTGCAGACAAAAGAAATGCAAGACCTGTACATCTATAATGACCACGGACAGGATAAAGATCCCCAACTCCCATCAGGACTACAAGATACCAGGTACTTTCAGCTGCATCACATCTAATGTGGTGTACCTAATTATATGTACTAAATGTCCAACTGGGGGTCTGTATGTGGGGGAGACCGGGCAAAAACTGAGAACAAGGATGAATTCTCATCGCCACACGATAAGAGAAAAAAGAATGGATTTACCTGTGGCCAAACACTTTTGTATGCCCGGTCATAGCATGACAGATATGGAATTACTTGTATTAAAATCTAACTTCAAATCTGAGAAGGATAGAAAAGTCTGGGAATATAAACTTATGATGACCTTTGACACTCTTAGTGCTGGGATGAATATATCCCAGAGTTTTATGTCGTTCTACAACAATTAAGGAATCTGCCTCCCTGACCTTTTAGGGTCATCACAACACAATACCAGACCCCAATCAGAGGGTAATAAAACCTTCACTCCTTATCTATGAACTAGTCATATTTATGTTAATCCCTCTGCCATAATGACAGTTCTGCTTCATGTCACTTGTCCTACCTATTGCATTTTTTCTGTGCTATTTTGTGTATAAATATGTGATTCTTCAGATGTTGTATTAGTCTATGCCTGATGAAGAGACCTGAGTAGTCTCGAAAGCTTGCAATTTGTTACCATCTTTTCAGTTAGCCATTAAAAGGTATCAACCACTGAGGACTCTCAAGTCTAAATATTTTTCAATGCTGCACAGAAATTTTGCCAAAACCTAGAAGTGAATTGCACCCCTCGATCCGAAATAACCTCATCCGGTACTCCATATAAGCGAAACACATCTTTAATCATCAAATCTGATGTCTGTTTTGCAGTGGGTAAGCCGACACAAGGGATAAAATGAGCTGCCTTTGTTAGACGGTCAACCACCACTAGAATGGTGTTCTTCCCCTGAGAGGTTGGTAACTCCACAATGAAGTCCATAGAAATGGATCCCCACGGGCGGGACGGGGTGGGAAGAGGCTGTAACAGACCAGTTGGTGAGGAGCGAGGTGTTTTGCATCTTGCACAGACTTCACATGAAGTGACATAGTTTAAAACATCCTTCCTGCAAGTGGGCCACCAAAAGAAACGAGAAAGAAATTCCTGTGTCTTAAGAATTCCTCTATGCCCAGCTATCTTGGAATCGTGAATGAGTTGCAATACTCTCAATCTGACTGTTTCAGGAATATACAGGCGTTGTCCCTGAATCCACACACCATTCTTAAAGACAAGACTTACGTCCCTTGGGGGTTGTGCCAAAAAGGAATCCGCATGGTATGCTTCCTTGATGTCCTTAAGTAGGTCTTGATTATGAATTACTCCTAGGAATCTAGAGTCAGGAAGAATAGTCTTAGGAGGAGTAATTGGACGTGTCTCTGCTGAGTAAATCCTAGAGAGTGCATCAGCCTTTCCATTGCGCGATCCTGGTCTATAAGAAATGATAAAATTAAATTGGTTTAAGAAAAGATTCCAGCGAGCCTGGCGAGGAGTCAGGCACTTAGCCGACCTGATAAACTCAAGGTTACGATGGTCTGTCAGGACGACTATTTGCTGTGCAGCTCCCTGAAGAAGGTGTCTCCATTCTTTGAAGGCGGCAATAATGGCCAACAACTCTCTATTGCCCACATCGTAGTTCCTCTCAGCGAAGACAACTGCTGGGAAAAGAAGGCACAGGGATGCAAGACATTCTTCTCACCTGTTCTCTGAGAGAGTATAGCTCCAATGGCACAGTCTGAAGCATCCACCTCTATTATGAAGGCAAGCTCGGAGTTGGGATGTACTAGGATAGGTGCAGTGGTAAATTTATCTTTTAGACGGGAGAATGCTTCCTGGGCTTGGGGAGTCCAGGAGAACTTAGACTCTTTCCGGGTAAGTTGGGTGATAGGTGACACTACCTCAGAGAAATTTCTAATGAAACGTCTATAGAAGTTGGCAAACCCGATGAAGCGCTGTACCTCCTTCACATTTCTAGGACTTGGCCAATCCTTGATGGCTTGGGTTTTGCTTCCATCCATACTAATTCCTTGTGTAGACAGTACATACCCCAGAAATTGAATTTCGGTCCTATGGAATTCACACTTTTCAAGTTTGATGTAAAGATGATTTTGTCTTAGACGTTCCAAGACCATTCTCACATGTCCATGATGTTCCTCTGTGGAGTTAGAAAAAATTAGAATATCATCCAAATAAATTACCACGAATGTATCTAGGAGATCCCTGAAGATGTCATTCACCAAGTGTTGGAAAGTGGCTGGGGCGGTACTCAGACCAAAAGGCATAACTAGATATTCAAAGTGTCCATAGCGTGACCTGAATGCAGTCTTCCATTCATCCCCAGGTCTAATACGGACTAAGTTATAGGCCCCACGAATATCTAGTTTAGAAAAAATTTTGGCATGTCGCACTCTCTCCAATAACTCAGGGATTAAAGGCAATGGATAACGGTTTCTAATAGTAACCTTATTGAGTTCCCTATAGTCTACGCATGGTCTCAGAGATCCATCTTTCTTCTTTACAAAGAAGATGGGTGCACCTGCAGGAGATGAAGAGGGGCGTATGAAGCCCTTGGCTAGATTTTCGTCTATGTAATCCTTTAAAGCCTTTAACTCGGGCCCCGCCAGGGGGTAGATCTTACCAAAAGGTATCTCTGCTCCAGGCAATAATTCAATTGGACAATCATATGGACGGTGAGGAGGAAGCTGGTCAGCGTTCTTCTTGTCACATAAATCCACATAGTCCTGGTATACAGCTGGTAGTTCAGGGACTGACATGGTTCCTTTAGGAACAGAGCAAGCTGAAACTTTTGGATTCATCTGTTTCTCTGGAAAGTGTAATTCCTTGGTCTCCCAGTTAATGGTAGGATTCTGAGCCTGCAGCCATGGTAGCCCTAGAATAATGGGAAAGTGGGGAGAAGAGATAAGCATAAAGGACAGTTTCTCTTGATGATCTTTACCCATAAGAACCTTCAAAGGCTCTGTTTCCTGATCCACTGGTCCAGAGGTCAGCAGGGAGCCATCCACAGTTTCCATCTGTACTGGAGTAGCCTTCTTCACTGAACGTATCCCCTGTTTCAGAGCAAAGGAGACATCCATAAAATTTCCACTTGCCCCTGAGTCGATCATAGCAGAGCTAGACACCCAAGCTGAGTCAACCCAGAGTTTGATGGAAAGAAAGCAATGAGAATTGTTTTTCTTACAACTCAGCTGGGACACCGCTGAGGAAACTTGAAAAATGGCAGCGTTTACACAGTCAACGTCCTCAGAGGTAACCGAGTTTAAGTCCGAGAAATCAAGATCTGTTGCTGCAGATCTCTCTGGAGCCTGAGGCTCGGACCTGACAGATCCCCTCTCGCAACACTCACAATGAATGAGTGCTGCAGTAGTCTTACGAGAACGGCTGGGGCAGTTTATAATGAAGTGCCCTGACTTACCACAATAGAAACATAGATTCTCCTTAAAACGATGTTCCTTGCGTGCATCACTAACCCGTCGTTGTAAAGAGTCTACCTGCATGGGTTCAGGTTCAGGTTCCCGTGTAATCCTACTCAAAGGTTCCTTAGCTGGAGAGGAAGGTAGGAAAAGGTTAGTGCGATTGCTTTCGAACCATCTCTCTTGCCTGCGTTCAGTCAGACGAGTATCAATACGGATGCAGTAGTTAATAAAGTCACCTAACGCAGTGGGAGGGTCGGCACGAGCAAGTTCATCCTTAATCAGTGGAGATAACCCCTTTCGAAAAATAGATTTTTTGGCGGAACTGTCCCAGGTGGTATCAAGGGCCCATCTCCTGAAATCCAAGGCATATTCAGCTACCGAGTGCTTACCTTGGCGCAAAGCTAACATGGCTGCTTCAGCTGTTGCACCTCGATTGGGGTCATCAAACACCTGCCCCATGGCTGAAATAAAATCATCAAGGTGATTCAAACAATCATCCTCAGTCTCAATCAGAGGGTTTGCCCACATCAAAGCCTTGTTGGTAAGCAACATAATTATAGTAAGCACCTTAGATCGTTCAGTGGGAAATTGTGAAGCATGTGCAGAAAAAAAAAGATTGCATTGATTAATAAATCCCCTGAATTTCTCACGTTCACCGCCAAAACGAAAAGGGGGCAACTTGGGAATCCCAGAACTCGGGGCTACGGCAGGAGCCTGGACTCGCCCCTCTAGAACCTCAATCCTGGCTCGCAAATCCTGGGTAGTCTGTCCAACCACTTGCAAATTGTGATTATTGAGGTCCTGTAGATTTGTAAAACGGGTCTTTATATTCTGCAAATCTGCAAGGATATTATCAGTCACTCCGCAAAGTTCCTTTATGCGGGCCTCCATTTTCCAGATCTTTTAAGACAGGATTACTGGAAAAAGAGGAGAGGAAAAAAAAAAAAAACAATAGTGTTTACCTGTGGTAACACTTGCAGAGAAAAAAAAATTAAGGGAACTGCTCACCTGGAATGGTTGTGAGAAGTCACAACCACTATCATCACAGAAAGTTCAACCAGACATCTGATATCCAGAGTTACAGCAGACAAAAAAGAGAAAAGAGAGAAATAAAAAAAAACAATAGTGTTTACCTGTGGTAACACTGCAAAAAAAAAACTTAAGGGAATTGCTCACCTGGAATGGTTGTGAGGAGTCACAACCACTGTCATCACAGAAAGTACAACCGGACGTCTGATATCCACAGTTACAGCAGACACAGCCTTCCAGACCCAGCAGACACTAACGTTTTGGCTTCAGAATCTTGTAATGTATGTAGTACAGTTCATATAGCGTCTTGTGTTTGGGTGCGATGAAATACATGAGACACAGGTTTGATATAGAAAGTCCTGTATTACTTCATACAAGTTGGCAAAATATAGTCACACAGTTTGCGGACACAGAAGCAGGAGACACAGCAGGCCAGAGTAATCTAAGCTCAGCAATCACTCTCACAATAGATTCAGGATCTTCTTCTCTGTTACCGTGAGTCCATGCAAACGTGGGTCTTTCAAAGAGCAGGGTTCAGAGTCCACAAGTGCTTCAGAGTTCCTCAGTAGGAATAGCTGGAGTACAAGGTCCAAGGCTTACAGGAGTCAAGTCAAGTCACAGGTTCACTGCAGGCTAGATTCTGAAGCACTGATTGCTCAGCTGTGGCTGCTTAAGAAGCAAAAGGAGAGAATCAGGGCGGGAACATGCAAGCTGGAAACTCCATTTTGACTGAGGGCAAGATAGCTGCAGCAAGACAGAAAGTAAAATGGCTGACGAACAAACTGAGTTTCAGAAACATATACACAGAACCTTACAAGATTAGTGTGAGAGCACCGCAGTGAAGATTAGTGTGTGAGAGCACTGCAGTGAAGATTAGTGTGTGAGAGCACTGCAGTGAATTAGTGTATGGCAACACAGCAGTGAAGAATAGTGTGTGAAGACAGCATGAAGATTGTTGAAGCACGCAGTGAAGATTATGTGAAGCTGCAGTGAGATTATGATAGCACTGCAGTGAAGATATTGGAATTAGTAGTGTGGAAGCACTGCAGTGAAGATTAGTGTGAGAGCACTGCAGTGAAGATTAATGTGAGAAAGGACTGCAGTGAAGATTACTGTGTAAGAGCACTGAAGTAAAGAAGCTTAGATTGTGTGAGGACTGCAGTGAAGAAGACTAGTATATGACAACACAACAGTGAAGAAAATTAGTGTGTGAGAACATGGCAGGGAAGATTAATGTGTGACAGCACAGCAGTGAAGATTAGTGTGTAATGTCACTGCAGTGAAGATTAATGTGTAATGTCACTGCAGTGAAGATTAGTGTGTAATGTCACTGCAGTGAAGATTAGTGTGTGATTTCACAGCACATCAGTGAAAACAAGCTGCCATTCATTTGTCCATCTCCACATGTAGGATCTTGAGGTTTCCTTGACATTACTAAGGCCGTGTTGCATTGAAGAGCTTGAAAGAGGTTGGATACAGTCCTAGGAGACCTCAGAGTGTTACATGCGTCTTTTCAGTGCATGTAGATGGTGTGCAGTACTTGTCATTCAGTGCAAATTTAATTTTTGTAAAATTTCAGCAAAACCAGTGAATTAGAATTTTTAAATCTGCTCATCTCTAATTACAACTTTTCCAAATCTGCCCCTGGTTCCTTTTCCAACGCCAGCCGGATTACACCATGATGAGGCATCCATGCGACTGTAATGGGGGCTCCGAGAGATCTCGGGCACGGTTGGTGGTATCCCTCATTTTAATTGGTGTTCAAAACTAACTGCAGGGACCCCATCCCAATGGTTCCTATAATAATCCCAAAAAAGGGTGTGAGAAATAAACCAGGGGTTACGGAAAGTAGACAAGCCCCAACCCTTCCAGCCCCTGGTGGTCCTGAGTGCAGAGGGGCTGCAATTTTAATATTTGCTGCTTACACTTTTGCTTTGAGAAAACAGCTGAAAAAAAGAAATTTGAAAATTCGTCAGTAAATTGTCAACACTTCTCATTAACGAGAAGAAGCGGTGTGCCATAATGATAATTAATTGTAAATCAATGTCTGCCCCATAAAGAGAAGGAGGTCTCCGGCTCCCATGAAATCCGGAGAATTCTCCCAGCGTGCCGAGGATTCATAACAGTCTCATCACCGAGAGCCTCGGGCCGTAACGGCGAGCACCAAATTGCCGCTAATGCCGTAATGAAGTATTAACTCTTTACTCCCAGGCTCATCCATGATAACGGAGACCATAACGAGAAGCCGGAAAAGGCGATACCGTGCCTGGAGGACTCCGGTCTCCGACGTTTCTCCAGATCTTCAGCAGCATTGTAATTATTCTCACCGCGAGCGTAACACATCGCAATTCCAGTGATTCTGAAAAACCGTATTACGTGTCGACTCATAGGAGAGTCTTATTATCCAACTGGACGCGCCGCAGATGTCATTACTGGTTCCAGGAACTGGGAATTCGGGCGATCACGGAGACGTGCAGTGGGGAGCGTTAGATCTTGAGCTTCATTCCAGTTCGCAGCAATGTTGGCGCGCCGAGCCGATGTTTCGATACCTTGTTGGAGTAGATACGATCTTTTGATCGCCCATTATTGCAACGTTCGGCGACCAAAAAAATTTAGATTTTTTTTTTTCTTGTTACACCGTTTACCGATCGGATTGATTCTTTTTCTATTTTGATAGATCAGGCGTTTCTGAAATCACCTGACAAAAAACATGCAGGCTCAGCAAAAGAGCCCGCATAGAATCGGACACGACCTATGACGCAATGCAGGGACACGACCTATGACGCAATGCAGGGACACAACCTATGACGCAATGCAGGGACACGACCTATGACGCAATGCAGGGACACGACCTATGACGCAATGCAGGGACACGACCTATGACGCAATGCAGGGACACGACCTATGACGCAATGCAGGGACACGACCTATGACGCAATGCAGGGACACGACCTATGACGCATATATATGTCATAGGTCATGAAGGTGTTAAAGGAGCTGTCCAACTTTGGGGAAATATTTGCTTGCGTGAATGTGTTTGGGGCTAAAAATCATTTTTTCAATCAGATTAAGAAGGCATCGTTTTGCCTTCTAGAGAGCTTCTGCGTGGCTACTGCTGGCTGCAGACTGAGTTAACTGACAATCCAAGAGTGAGCTCATTTTGCTGGTCTGACAGTAGAGTTTGTAACTCTTTTCTCTGTCTTTTTCTGAGCTCCTCTCGGCTGATTTAGGTCCACACAACCATCAAAGTTGAACGGGCAAAGATGAAAGAACCCGGAAAAGCAAAATGGTGCAAAATTTTGAATGCAATCCAATAATGGAAAAAATTATTTTTTAAAATCTGAAATACATCGATTTAAAGTTGGAGAACGGTCCTGCAGATCCTGTTAGGAGGAATACCTGCTTCCCTCTGGTCTGTGCATCCTGCTTCCTCCCTCCACAGACTGGAAATGCCGGTTTTGGAAAACACACTTGCAACCTCAATGTGTGAACACAGTCTTAAGGTTGTATGTAAGGAGGTTTCTAATTTTCCTGCTGTCATGGTTATGCTCCGAGCCCGGCACCGCGTCTATATGGGTAGGAGACGTTTTCAATGTGTGTATTGTCTCGTGTTATTCTCATGAACCCATTGCCTGGAGAACAGAAACAATTACCATGGCGGATCTACAATGTTCTTTTCAGATATTTGCAGTAACGTCTAGCGCTGGTTACTCGCATTATTAATAATGGCCCTTAAGAGTCGATGATGAATAGGAGAAAATCAATAGTCTCCTACATTAGGTAGAAAGTAAACAGACGCGTTCTCAGAGGAGAAAACAGTCTCAATTTGGAGTGAAATGAACGATATCTGTATTTGCGTCTCATCGCAAAGTATCGTAGTGTTATTAATAACCACAAATGCTGAAAAAGAATGATAGAACAAACCCCGGATCACTGAAAGCAACTTTTTATTAATACTTAACAAACTGGAGATGAGCGAATCTTTCGAATTTATAAGCTTTAGCAAATTTTTTCCTGAAAATTAAATTTGCAGCAAATCGCAATAACTGCAAAGCGTCCGATTGCCCTAACACTATGTGCGTAACACTCTTAGGTCTCCTAGGGCTGGACCCTTATCACACTCTTTAACCCTCAACCCCCGGAGGTATTTTAGTTTTTGCGTTTTTGTTTTTCGCTCCCCTTCTTCCCAGAGCCATAACTTTTATATTTTTTCCATCAATATGGCCGTGTGAGGGCTTGTTTTTTGCGGGACGAGTTGTACTTTTGAACGACGCCATTGGTTTTACCATGTCATGTACTAGAAAATGGGAAAAAAATAATTCCAAGTGCCGTGAAATTGCAAAAAAAAGTGCAATCCCACACTTGTTTTTCGTTTTGCTTTTTTGCTAGGTTCACTAAATGCTAAAACTGAGCTGCCGTTATGATTCTCCAGGTCATTGCGAGTTCATAGACACCAAACATGTCTAGGTTCCTTTTTATCTAAATGGTGAAAAAAAATTCAAAACTTTGTAAAAAAAATAAATAAGTGCCATTTTCCGATACCCGTAGCGTCTCCATTTTTTGGGATCTGGGGCCGGGTGACGGCTTATTTGTTGCGCGCCGAGCTGACGTTTTTAAGGATACCATATTGGTGCAGATCCGTTCTTTTGATCGCCCGTTATTGCATCTTAATGCAATGTTGCGGCGACCAAAAAAACAATTCTGGCATTTTTAATTTTTTTCTCGCTACGCCGTTTAGCGATCAGTTTAATCGTTTTTTTTATTGATAGATCGGGCGATTCTGAAAGCGGCGATACCAAATATGTGTATGTTTGATTTTTTTTGTTTTATTTTGAATGGGGAGAAAGGGGGTGATTTTAACTTTTATATTTTTTATATTTTTAAAAATATATATTTTTTAAACTATTGGCATGCTTATCAGATCGCCTCTTTATAGCAGAATTACTCACTTGCTATGAGTGCCGACCACTGGGTGGCGCTCACAGCCATCAGGTAGTGACAACCATAGAGGTCTCCAGGAGACCTCTGGTTGTCATGTCAACCCACCGGTGACCCACGATCACAAGACAGAGATCACCGGTGGGCGGATTTTTTCGTGATTGCCGAAAATGCATGTTAAATGCTGCTGTCAGCGTTTGACACCATTATTTAATGGGTTAATAGCCGCGGATGGATCGCGATTCCACCCGCGGCTATTCCGGGCACATGTCAGCTGTTCAAAACAGCTGACATGTCGCGGGAAAGATGTGGGCTCACCGCCGGAGCTACATCAAAGGGAGGGAGTCCGACATCAGCGTAAACGTACACCCGATGTCGGAAAGGGGTTAAATCAAAGACAGCCTCAATAATTTACAAGTGACCTCAACGTACAGCACTGGTCAACATTGGCTCACACCTGGTTCTGTAATGGTTTTTTCTCGGTGACGACTGGATGGAAAGAAGGTGTAAAGCCGTCATCAGAGTACAAGGGGGTACTGTGATGAATCTAAGGTATAACATATGTTTCTGGTTTGTTCACGCATTTTTCTTCACCCCCTAATCTACATGTGCTACTTTCTGGATTTGCTGCCTTCAGTCTGAATCTGCGATGTGCACATTCCAGTAAAAATAATGAAAACCGTTACATGAACAGGAGAGTCCAAACATTTCACTGAGAATTTGTACAGGCTGTAGGTACTGTAAATGGATGGTAGCTGTTCATCACAGCTGTGCTGTCACAAGTTATCTGTACAGTTCCTTTAGCTTTCTCTACCTATATCTACAGTAGCTTACTAAAGTATTCACCCCCTTGGCTTTTTTCCTATTTTTTTACATTACAACATGTGTGCAAATTTTTTTTAGTAATTCGATTTGTGTGTGATGCATCAGCACTAAATAGTCTAAGTTGGTGAAGTGAGAAAAATATAGGCAAAAATTACATTTATGGGATAAAATAACTAAAAATTGGCATATGCATATGTATTCACAGCTTTTGCTATGAAGCTCCTAAAAATTTCTGGTGCAAGGCTGCAAGCCATTCCCTTCATAAGTCCCTTGCTTAGTGACAGGATGGCCCCATGTGTTCAATCTAAGGGTCAGGTGGTCTATCAGTATATACCGTATTTTTCAGACTATAAGACGCACCGGACCGACCATAAGATGCACTCCAAATTTTCAGAAGGAAAATAGGGAAAAAAAATTAATGTGTCAAATGGGGGTCCATCTTACAGTCCGAATTCAGCTTACCGGGGGAAATCAGTAGCGCTTGTGGAGCATGGTCACAGGGGGTGTTCGGTGGTCCGGCGATAATATGACTCCCATCCCAGACTGGTGTGGAAGGTTCTGTGGGGCGGGGGCTCCGCCGACATTTTCTGAAAGCCCCTGCACAACCATTGCTGTGAAGCGGTGGCCTTCCTGAAATCCCATCCCAGGCTGGTGCGGCAGGTTCGTCAGTGCTCAGTGGTGCGGGGCTCCGCCGACATTTTGTGAAAGCCTTGAGCCCCGCACATCCCCACTGCTGCGATGCAGTGGCCTCCGGGAAAATGGCCGCCGAGTCGGCGCATGCGCAGATTGAGATCTGATCTCGCCACTGAGATCTCGTTGCCGAGATCTCAATCTGTGCATGCGCCGCTTCCTGTAGCTATTTTTCCAGAGGCCACCCATCACTGCAATGGAAGTGCGTCTTATAGTCTGAAAAATACGGTATACTTTACCATTTCTGAAAGGCCACAGAGGCTGCAACAAGAAGCAATGCTAACCAAACACCATAAAGACCAAGAAGATCTCCAAACAACACCATGAAGACCAAGGAGATCTCCAAACAACACCATGAAGACCAAGGAGATCGTCAAACAACACCATGAAGACCAAGGAGATCTCCAAACACCACCATGAAGACCAAAGAGATCTCAAAACAAGTCAGGGACAAAGATGTTGAGAATTACATGTCAAGGTTGGGTTATAAAGAAAAATATCCCAATCTCTAATGATCCCCCAGATCACCATCAAATCCAATATCATCAAATGGAAAGAAAATGGTACCACAACAAACTAGCCAAGAGAGGGCTGTCCACCAAAACTCTCAGCCCGGCAAGAAGGGCATTAATCAGAGTGGCAGCACAGACACCAAAGTAACCCTTAAGGAGCTGCAAAGTTTCCAATCAGAGACTGGAGTATATGTCCATACAACCACAATAAGCCATACTCTCCATAGAGGTGGCCTTTAAGTGCCTCTGCTGAAGAAAAGCCTCAACACAGCAGGATGCTGCCACCATCATATATGATGGTGGGAATGGTGTTTTCAGGATTATGTACAGTGTTAATTTTCCTTCACAAAGTGCTTTGCATTGAGCCCACAAAGTTCTCCTTTGGTTTAATCTGAGCAGAGCACCTTATTCCACATTCTCGCAGTGTCACCTACACTGCTGTTTGCAAACTGCAAACGGGGCTTCTTATGGCTTGCTTTCAGAGTACATGACTAATAGTTGTCCCATGGACAGATTCTCTCATGTGAGCTGTGGATCTCTGTAGCTCCTCCAGAGTGACCATGGGCCTCTTGGCTGCTTTACTGATTAGTGCTCTCCTTGCTAGGGATGTCAGTTTAGGTGGACGGTCATGTCTTCGTAGGTTTGAAGTTGTGCCATACTCCTTCCATTTTTGGATTATGGATTTTTTAACAGAGCTACGTGAGATAATCAGAGCTTTGGCTATTTTTATAACCTAACCCAGCTTTACTCTTCTCCAGAACTTTATCCCTGACCTGTCTGGTGGGCTCCTTGGTTTTCATGAGACTGTTTGATCCAGGGTGGATAAAAATCAATGATTTTTTTAAAAAAATCAAAAAAATCGGATTTTTTTGATTTAAATCGGATTTTTTTGATTTAAATCGGATTTTTTTCAATAAACTGCTTTTTGAGGAAAATATTTTACCATCCAAAGGTTCTTCCATCATGAGATAAAGCTGAGTTGTTTAACTCAGTAGAATAAAGGCTGTATATGTGTAACATTCACAATGCCATGCTCTTCCAGAGGTTTCTGTAGGATTAGTGGACAGTTTCTCTCCTATATTATCACAGACGCTCGCTTTACTTACGCAGTTCTCAAAACTGAATTTGACTCCGCAGAGGTCCCAGCCTCTTCTTCACGGCAAAAATGTTACAACATGAACAGAGTTGAGAAAAAGACCTTAATCTTATTGTTCTACAAACCTATATGAATACAGAATCAACCCCTTCAGTGCCAAGTCCAAGAAGTTAGACAATATGTTTCTGATTGTTTGGAGTGGAATAGATCTGCACAACACAAGAAGAATGTAAATCTAAGTGTGAGGAGGAGGAAGGGCAAGCAGACAAGAAAATGAAAGTGAAACTTTGAGCACAATACTGCAGCATAGCCACAGACAGACAAGTCTGGATCTGATTGTGTGTACGATCTGAGGTTTATTACATTCTTTCCTTATAATGGCAGTAGGCCGTAAAAGAGACCCAGTTTGGGAATATTTTAATGAAGCTCCTTCGCCTATCGGTAAGGCAGGCATGCGTGCAAAATGCAAACGATGCAACAAAGAGATGCAAGGCCTGGTGGCGCGAATGAGGCAACATCATGAGAAGTGCGGTGATGAAGATGACCAAAGAAACACTTCTGAACAGGCAGGATCTTCAGGTTGGTAAACATTTTTATTGAATCCTATTTCTAAAGACTGAACTGTCATGTGTGAGAAAAATTATATTTCTTATTATTACTGCATGTTACTGTCATTTGGTACAGTTATGAAGAAAAACAAATATTCCTTTTGGGGCAGTGCTGTGTTGTGTACAATAAGCAGAAATTGTATAAACAATAAAATAACAGCATTGACTTTTTTTGTTTAGGGGAATTCATGGATTCTGGAAACTATCCACCTCCAAGATCACCATCATCCTGTTCTACAGTTTCAGAGTTATCCATCCAGGATAGTGCTTCATTAGCAGCAGCATCATCATCAGACACCCACAGCCACATATCACCATCACCCAAAAGGAAGAAAAAACCTTTACCTCCTGGAACCACCATAGATAGGTTTGTGATAAGAACTAGCAGATTAGAAAAAGAGTTGATTGATGAAAAAATTGCCCAGTTTATTTATGCAACGAACTCTTCTTTCCGTCTGACTGAGAACCCACATTTCATTAATATGGTTCAGTCACTGAGACCAGGATACAGTCCACCCAGCAGAGCTGATGTTGCAGGGAAACTGCTGGATCAAGTGTATGACAGAGAAATGGAGCAATGTGCAACAGCTCTGGAGGGTAAAATTGTTATCCTAAGTATTGATGGGTGGAGTAATGTCCACAATGATCCTATTGTATGTGCTTGTATAACAACAGAAGAAGGTAAAGTCTTCCTTGCACAAACAACTGATACGTCAGGAAATGCACACACAGCAGAATACTTACAAGAAGTGGCAGTAAAAACTATAACAACATGTGAACAAAAATTCAAATGTCTAGTACGCAGTTTGGTCACTGACAATTCTGCAAACGTATCCAAGATGAGAAGAAATTTAGAAGAGCAGGGAGGGAATACAAAGCTAATAACATATGGTTGCAGTGCTCATTTGCTGCACCTCTTAGATAAAGACTTAAGTGTTCCAGAAATAAAGGCTAATGTTGTTGAAATTGCTAAATACTTCCGTAATAATCATTTTGCTGCAGCAGCTCTGAAAAGGATGGGTGGAACCAAGCTAATGCTCCCACAAGATGTTAAATGGAACTCTGTGGTGGACTGTTTTGAGCAGTATATCAAAAACTGGCCTATTCTGATGACACTTTGTGAAGAAAATCGAGATAAAATAGATGGCACTGTCACGGCCAAAATGCTCAACATTGGGCTTAGGAGAAATGTTGAACATATGCTGAGCTTCCTGAAACCCATCTCTCAAGCTTTAACCCCTTCACCCCCAAGGGTGGTTTGCACGTTAATGACCGGGACAATTTTTACAATTCTGACCACTGTCTCTTTATGAGGTTATAACTCCGGAACGCTTCAACGGATCTTCGCGATTCTGAGATTGTTTTCTCGTGACATATTGTACTTCATGTTAGTGGTAAAATTTCTTCCATATAACTTGCGTTTATTTTTGAAAAAAACGCAAATATGGCGAAAATTTTGAAAATTTAGCAATTTTCAAACTTTGAATTTTTATTGCCTTAAAACAGAGAAATATGTAACACAAAATAGTTAAGAAATAACATTTCCCACATGTCTACTTTACATCAGCACAATTTGGGAATCAAAATTTTTTTTTGTTAGGAAGTTATAAGGGTTAAAAGTTGACCAGCGATTTCTCATTTTTACAACAAAATTTACAAAGCCATTTTTTTTAGGGACCACCTCACATTTGAAGTCACTTTGAGGGGTCTACATGACAGAAAATACCCAAAAGTGACACCATTCTAAAAACTGCACCCCTCAAGGTACTCAAAACCACATTCAAGAAGTTTATTAACCCTTCAGGTGCTTCACAGGAACTAAAGCAACGTGGAAGGAAAAAATGAATATTTAACTTTTTAGCCACAAAAATGATCTTTTACAAACTTTTTTTTTATTTTCACAAGGGTAAAAGGAGAAAATGGACAGATAAGGTTGTTATGCAATTTCTCCTGAGTACGCCAATACCCATATGTGGGGGAAAACCACTGTTTGGGCACACGGCAGAGCTCGTAAGGGAAGGAGCGCCGTTTGACTTTTTCAAACTAAAATTGGCTGGAGTTGAGATTGGACGCCATGTCGCGCTTGGAGAACCTCTGATGCGCCTAAACAGTGGAAACCCCCACAAGTGACACCATTTTGGAAACTAGACCCCCTAAGGTACTTATCTAGATCTGTTGTGAGCACTTTGAACCCCCAAGTGTTTCACAAAAGTTTATAATGCCTGGGTGTGAAAAAAAAAAAAAAAATTCCACAAAAATGATTTTTTAGTCCTAAATTTTTGAATTTTCCCAAGGAAATTGGACCCCAAAAGTTGTTGTCCAATTTGTCCTGAGTACGCTGATACCCCATATGTGGGGGTGGAAAACTGTTTGGGCGCACGGCAGGGCTTGGAAAGGAAGTAGTAACGTTTTGGAATGCAGACGTTGATGGGGGTCATGTTCCGTTTCCAGTGCCCCAGATGAGCCTAAACAGTGGAAATCCCCCACAAGTGACCCCATTTTGGAAACTAGACCCCCTAAGGAACTTATCTAGATCTTTGGTGAGCACTTTGAACCCCCAAGTGCTTCACACAAGTTTATAATGCCCGGGCATGAAAATAAAAAATCCTATTTTTTTCCCACAAAAATTATCTTTTAGTCACTAATTTTTTATTTTCCCAAGGGTATCAGGAGAAATTGGACCACATAAGTTGTTGTCCAATTTGTCCTGAGTACGCTGATGCCCCATATGTGGGGGGGAACCACTGTTTGGGCGCACGGCAGAGCTCGGAAGGGAAGGAGCACCATTTGACTTTTTCCAACCAAAATTGGCTGGAATTGAGATTGGATGCCATGTTGCATTTGGAGAGCCCCTGATGTGCCTAAACAGTGGAAACCCCCACAAATGACCCCATTTGGGAAACTAGACCCCCTAAGGAACTTATCTAGATCTTTGGTGAGCAATTTGAACCCTCAAGTGCTTCACACAAGTTTATAACGTAGAGCCGTAAAATTTAAAAATCATATTTTTTCCACAAAAATGATCTTTTCACTCGAATTTTTATTTTTCCAAGGGTAACAAGACTCCAAAAGTTATTGTGCAATTTGTCCTGAGTACACTGATACCCCATATGTGGGGGTATACCACTGTTTGGGTGCATGGCAGAGTTTGGAAGGGAAGGAGCGCCGTCTCACTTTTTCAACGCAGAATTGGCTGGACGCCATGTCGTGTTTGGAGAGCTCCTGATCTGCCTAAACAGTGGAAACCCCCACAAATGACACCATTTTGGAAACTAGACCCTCAAGGAACTTATCTAGATGTGTGGTGAGAACTTTGAACCCCAGGTGTTTCACTAAAGTTTATAACGTACAGCCTTAAAATAAAAAATCCTTTTTTTTTTTTACAAAAATGATTTTTTCGCCCCCAATATTTTATTTTCACAAGGGTAACAGAAGAAATTGGAACCCAAAAGTTGTTGTCCAATTTGTCCTGAGTACGCTGATACCCAATATGTGGGAGAAAACTACTGTATGGGCGCATGTCAGGGCTCGGAAAGGGAAGTAGTGACGTTTTGGATTGCAGACTTTGATGGAATGGTCTGGGGGCGTCATGTCGCATTTGGAGAGCCCTGATGCGCCTAAACAGTGGAAACCCCCCACAAGTGACCCCATTTTGGAAAATAGACCCCACAAGGAACTTACCTAGATGTGTGGTGAGCACTTTGAACCCCGAAGTGCTTCACAGAAGTTTATAACGCACAGCCGTAAAAATAGAAAATCCTTTTTTTTTTACAAAATGATATATTTTATTGTCCAGGGTATGTCGCTCTTTGATTGGACAGTCCTATCTAAAAGAACACACTCTATACCATATTGATTAGCACATAGGTTAATATTACCTACGATGTTGAGGATTAACTTGAGGCATTATACACGCACAGGAAAAGGATAAAACCTGTTGTCCTAATTTTTGATACATAATGTTGAGTCCAGTCTCGCCCCTGATCACCAACTAATAGTCCAAGAAGGATGAAGACCACAAAGGGATATGGGCTGATCTGCTAATACCAGATTAGTGGCTGAGAAAACACGTGTATGTGTTAGCCCTGGTACACAATACCAGGAGGATGAGTGGAGAGGTAACGGTTAAGGGCTCTCCATGATATCACGTACACTTCGGACACACCCAGCAGGGGTGTGGAGGGGAGTGCTGATAGTCTGAGTTCAGTTCAGTCAGTGACTCGAAAGAGTTAGGAAGTGCAGTCTTTGTGCAGTTCAGAAAGTGGAGTCCAGTAAAGGTGAGCCAGTTCACCTCAGCCTGGTCAGAGCTGTGCCTCACTAGAGGACGGACTGAGACATCTGTTGAGAGTCTGAGCAAATCGAAGGGCATAGTGGAAGAGAACAGAAAGTGCCATAGGTATAGGATACCTGCACATTGTTACCGGTCACTGGAGACCGAAGCATCACCATAGCTTCATGCATGGTGGTAGGAAACCCAGAGGCTTACCGGACCTTAGGTAACGGAAAGCAGCCCCTGAAGAGTCAGTACGTAACTGGGGTCAGGGAGAGTGAGAACCTTGAGTCAGTGCACGACAGGAATTGGAACTCAGCTCTCTCAGAAGAAGGCTCCAACCACAAAACTGACCGGGCAGCACAGCTTTGGAAAAGCTGGAGTTATAGAGGGAACTACGCTTCATGCTGGTTGTACTCATCATCATTTGAAAGTAAAGGAGGCCCCTAACTTGCTTAGCCGTTGCCTCAAAGCTCATCCTCCATCAACCCCATCAGCCTCCCTGGGACCTGCCTGAACAACTTGAAGTAAAGGTATGGAAAGACGCTGATGTGTGAGACTGGTTATTTGATTGCATGCCTGCACACCCATCATAACCATCGACCTGAGGGAAGAGTCCCACACTGTAGGGGACCCGACATCTAGCTGCCTCACCATCCCCTCAGAGATCTACAGCAGCGCTGGTACAAATTACCAGAGACTACAGGTGGCGTCACGAACTGTATATATATATCCCCTGTAAATATACCCCCCAACATACGCCTGACCGCCAGGGCCACAGACCGAGCCACCGCTACCTGTGACAATCCCATAGACTTCTACGGGCTCGGCTCTGAGTACCCCATTGCCCTGGAAACCCACAATTGTGGTGCGTGGTCGAGACAAAATTGGCGTCACGAACAGGATACGAAACTTGCAGCATTGCGAGCCCTGTGTGCCTGTGGAGTGTTTTGGCGAAAAAGACTGTTGCTGTTGTTTGGCGCCAAATACCGCCATATTTGCCGCCAGATTCGCGCCCTAAGGCGCTGGAGAAGAAGGTGGGCGTACCTGAAAGAGCGCCAGAGTCTTGGACACGCCCCTGGCTCTGACTCAGCGGCAGGTCCTGCAACAGGAAGTGAACGCTCTGACATCAGAGCGCCTGCGACGAAGGTCCTGTTCCCACTGCTGTGCCTGTGAAGTAGCAGCGTCTGAAACCGGTAGGCTCCGTTTAACCAAGGGGGCGCTAAGATGTCACAACAACCGGCTGACAGTGCGGCCCCGCCGGAGTCCCCAATCCCGCACCGCTGGTATTGTAGCGCCAGATGGGGGTGCAGGTCCCAGCACCCAGTCCGGTAGTCCCGATCATGCCACTAACGCTCCCATATATGCCTGGGGCGAAATGGCTTCCCCAGTACAGCGGTGAGCCAGGCACATTAGCAGGCTTCAAGCGGAAGTTATGCAGCATCCTAGAAATGTACTCCATGCCTGAGAGACAAAAAGCTGCTGTGCTAATAGGGCAGCTAACTGGCGCTGCTGAGAGGGAAGTGGAGACTGGGATACCGTTGATCAGGAGTCGGTACCTGCGATCTTCCTTAAGCTGCATGCCATATTTGAAGACCGCACGGAAACGGATCTCCGGATGGCCTTCTATCACTGTTCACAACAGCCAGGTGAAGCATGGACACTGCGACTACAGGAGCCCTGAGAGCTCTTAAGCAGGTTAATAATTTAAATGCTATTGATGAGAATAAAATGCTGAAAGAACAATTTATACAGGGATTGAGATCCCAAGAGGAACGCAGAACTGTAAACTGGTGGTCCTTAGATCATCCGGATGCTACCTTTGATGCCCTAAAAGACATGGCAATAAAAGGGCTGCGGCCCCTGGGCAAACTTGAGGTGGCAACCCAACATCATCAGGCTGAAGTCACTCTGGAACCGGCAGTAACCCCCTGTTCCCCGCTAGTGGCCGAAGCCAAAGCGCAGGTGACCCCTCCTAGTGAATTGGACTGTCTGCGCTCAGAGGTGCGCCAGCTGACTAAAAATCTGGCTGCTGTAATGAGTGCCCTGCAGCTGCGGAAAGAGGAGGAAGGGAAGATCTTGTTAGCTGACTGCCCAGAAGACGTCCCGTGGATGCACCGGAGAAGAAAGAAGACGTCGCCCCCCCGGAGGAGGACAACGCCACCCCCAGGAGCGACCTCTGATCAACACCCTCCTCGTCGAGAGATCATCTGTTACCGATGCAACCGGAAAGGTCATCTGTCTCCACAGTGTCCTTTAAACGGGCAGAACCTGGGTCTGAGGGCCAACACCAGGAGAATACCCGTCAGGCCCCTAGACTGGAACCGCAGGTATGTGGGTGGGCGACCCTACCTGTCTATCATCTTAGATGGTATTGCAGTTCCGGCATTGTTAGACACTGGGTCCCAGGTGACCCTAATTCCTGATGCCCTCTATACTAAGTACTGGTCAATGGACAGTCTTAAACCCCCGAGCTCTGACTTTACCGTGTATGCTTCTAATGGTCTTCCTGTAGAAGTACTGGGACAAAATGTGTAGATGTAAAGGTGGGCAGAGAGGAGTTGAAAGACCAGGGGCTTCTGGTAGTAAAGACTGTAAATGAGGAGAAGGTTTAAATATAATTTTGGGTACTAACATTATCGGTAATTGTTTGGGAGAAGTTGTGTTCTTGCTCCAACAGCTCGCTGAGATTGCCCGACCAAGGCAGAGAGGAGTAATCCAAAGAGAGATCCGGGCCCTGGTGTGTCAGCAGCAAGCGAAGCTTACAGACGGCGAAATTGGTAATGTACGGGTCACTGACTCGGATCCTATTGTGATACCCCCAATGAGTGAAATGATCATTTGGTGCAGGGCAGCCATAGGTCTGAGAGGACAGAATTACCAAGCTGTAGTAGAACCCCACCATTCAGAACATAGACCTACACTTATGACTGCTAGAGGAGTAGTAGAAGTGGTGAATGGAAGAGTACCTGTACGGCTTCTCAATTGGGGAGATGATGAGGTAAACTTACCCCGTTACGCAACCATTGCTAAACTACATGCTGTTGATAATAATTCTATTCTCCCGGCTGAGTCCTTAGACTCCTGTCAAATAGCGGAGGACAATGACCCAGCAACTCAGGTGGCGGAATGGTGTCAGCAACTCCATGTTGGGACGGACACCACTCCCGCTCACCAGAAGCAAGGGGTATTACGGGTGGTGCAAGAGTACGCCCAAGTGTTTAGCAAGAATCCACTTGATTTTGGGATAATTAAGGGAGTACAACATCATATCCCTACAGGCAGTCATCCTCCCATCAAAGAGCGGTATAGGCCCATACCTCCAGCTCATTATCAGAAGGCTAAAGAAATGCTGAATGATATGAAGAAAGCCGGGGTGATAAGGGATAGTTGTAGCCCCTGGGCAGCCCCTCTAGTTCTGGTTAAAAAGAAAGATGGTAGTATGAGAATGTGTGTGGATTACAGGCAGGTGAACCGCATAACACACAAGGATGCATACCCGTTACCACGCATAGAGGAATCATTAGCTGCTCTGAAAACGGCTAACTACTTTTCTACCCTTGATCTGACTAGTGGTTACTGGCAAGTGGCTGTGGCTGAGGAGGATCGTGAGAAAACGGCTTTCACCACCCAATGGGGCTCTGTGAGTTCGACAGAATGCCGTTTGGGCTCAGCAGTGCTCCAGGAACATTTCAGAGAGTGATGGAAAATTGTCTGGGACATCTCAATTTTGAAACCGTGCTGCTATACCTAGACGACGTTATCGTGTATTCCAAGACATATGAGGACCATCTGAAACACCTGGCAGAAGTGTTTGAGTCCCTGTCCAGGTACGGGATGAAATTAAAACCCTCAAAATGCCATCTACTCAAGCAGAAGGTACAATACTTGGGGCACATCGTCAGTTCGGAAGGAGTAGCGCCGGACCCTGAGAAAGTCACTGCCATCCAGAAGTGGCCGGAGCCGAAGAACCTTAAGGTAGTGCGACAGTTCCTGGGACTAACGGGTTACTACAGAAGGTTCGTGAAAGATTACACGAAGAAGGCAGCTCCTTTACAGGACCTCCTGGTAGGACAATCCTTAAAGAGCAGAAACCCTCCCTTTAATTGGGGTAAAGAACAGGCTGAAGCATTCCAAAAGATGAAAGAGATCCTTACAGGTGATGAGATCTTAACCTATCCTGATTACAGCCAACCGTTCCTGTTGTACACCGACGCCAGTAATGAAGGGTTGGGAGCAGTTCTCAGTCAGAAGCAGAATGGCCAAGAAAAAGTCATCGCATATGCCAGCAGAAAACTCAGGCCAACTGAAAGGAATCCGGAAAATTATAGCAGCTTCAAGCTGGAGTTTCTGGCGCTGGTCTGGGCCATTACTGAAAGATTTAAGCATTATCTGGCCTCTAATCAGTTCACTGCGTTTACAGATAACAACCCGTTAACGCACCTGGAAACCGCCAAGCTGAGTGCCATGGAGCAGCGATGGATGGCTCGGTTGTCCAATTACCAGTTTACTATCAAGTACCGGGCAGGTCGAAAGAATGCTAATGCTGACGCATTGTCCCGAATGCCGCATGACTCTGATACGGAAGAAGAATCGGATGACCTGGAAGAAATTGAGCTACCTGCGTTCCATCGAAATGGGGTAGTCCACGAGCATCGAGTCAACAGAAAGCAGTATGGTGCAACATTAAATCCTTTACCCCATCACAGCTGGAAAGAGACTCAGGACAGTGATCCAGTGGTCAGCCGCATCAAGGAGTTGTTAAGACAGGAAGGCTCCTCTTTGGAAAAGGATGCACCTATGTCAGCCAAGCTCCTGTGGAACGAGAAAAGCAGGTTGTTCCTATACCGTGAGAAGTTGTGCAGGAGATACGTCAACCCAGAACCCATGAGATGGTCTGGCAAATCGTGGTCCCCAAGGCAGACGTCCCAATGGTGTTGGAAGCATACCACGATCAAGCAGGACACTTTGGCTGGAGAAAGCTGGAGACCCTGTTGAGATGCCGGTTCTACTGGGTAGGGATGCGCAGCTCCATTGAGAGGTGGTGTCGGAACTGTGGACCCTGTGGTCTCAGAAGAAAGGACTACGGTAGTCAGAAGGCACCCCTGCAACCTATCCGGACGACTCGTCCCTTGGAGATTGTGGCCCTGGACCATGTCAAACTGTCGCCAAGTAGATCTGGATACTCATACGCCCTGACCATGGTGGACCATTACTCCAGATTTCTGGTGGTTGTTCCAGTTAAGGACCAGACCGCAGTGACGGCCGCGAAAACCTTTCAAGCAAGTTTCTGCAGACCGCATGGGTATCCGGAGCAAGTATTAACCGATCAAGGACCTGCTTTCGAAGCTGATTTATTCAAGGAATTCTGTCACATGTACGGGTGCAAGAAAATTAGAACAACGCCATACCACCCTCAAACCAACGGTCTTTGCGAAAAAATGAACCATATTGTCCTTGACTTGTTGAGATCCATACCGTTGGAAGACAGAAATCGATGGCCGGACTTACTACCTGATTTGGTTGACTTGTATAACCATATACCTGTAAGTTCTACTAACTGCACTCCAGCCTATCTTATGAGAGCAAGGCCCGGAAGACTACCAATGGATTTAGAACTTGGAGTGGTAGAACCGGAGGCAGACGACACCATTGAAAACTGGGACATCAATCGGCAAGAGCAGTACAGACGAGTGCAAACCTGTGTAGAAGAAAGTCTCAACAAGGCACGGGAGAAACAGGAAGATATTTACAACAGAAATGCTCCTGCCAAGCCTTTGATGCCTGGAGAAGTGGTATTAAAAAGAAAAAGGAAAATGCACAAATTGGATAACCAGTGGGAACAAGAACCCTACGTCGTACAAGACTCTAAATATGACAACAGAAAAGTTTGTATCATCAGTAAGGACGGAGGAAGAACAATAACCACTGTGTCCAGAGACCATTTGAAATTGTGTACAGAACCCTTAAAGCGTTGTGAAAAGAACCCTGTCATCAATCAAGAAGAAAGGAAGGAAGAGGTCATACACACGGATCTGGGAGATTTTCCTGCGGATTGGCCCAGACTGGGAGATGCTGTAATAATTCCAGTATTGCAGTTTTATCAGCCACCAGAGGAAGTTCTACCTCCAGTTATGCCCGTGGTACCAGTTGAGCCAGTTCAGGAGTTACCCATTCCAGCAACACCTCAACCTACGGAATCTCAAGAAGGATCATCTGAAGCAGCGCCCCATACTATGGGATCCCCTGGTGAAGCTGACTCACACCGCCCAGCCATCAGTACGCTTGCCAGATCCATAGAAAGATTGAGGCAGTTCTATAGTTTGCCGTTACGCAGTGCAGACAGATCACAACTTAATATACCTGAAGCTACTCCACATAGATCAGAGCGAATCACAAAAGGGAAGATACCCATTCGATACCAGCAGTAATTATAACAAATTAATGTGAATATTGTAAAAAGTATATATATAAATGTGTCTTTTCCTTATGGTGTCTTATAATGGACTCAGAGGCTGAGGACTGAGCCAGCCCAAAAACTGTATCTTGTAAATAGTTGCACTAAGGTGCCTTTTAATGGTTTCACATGAAGCCTTGACTTACCTCTGAACATAAAACCCGTGTGGTGAGGCACTGAGTGAGGTCTGCATTCGGATGTCCTGCAGCCCACCCAGGACCCACGTTGAAGGTTTGGTGCGGGTCCTTCACAAGAATATTGTCGTTTATTTATGAACATGTTTATTTAATATTTCGTATTTTTTTTCTATATTCAATGTGTTGTTAGCAACGTTCAAGACATCCTTACCTCCCGGATGGGATGAATTAATGTTTAATGTTGATGTTTAATGCATAAACAAAAATGTCTCTTGTATTTCACAGCCCGGGAGTGCTGTCGTTTACCATGGGGGAATGTGTAGCCCTGGTACACAATACCAGGAGGATGAGTGGAGAGGTAACGGTTAAGGGCTCTCCATGATATCACGTACACTTCGGACACACCCAGCAGGGGTGTGGAGGGGAGTGCTGAGTAGTCTGAGTTCAGTTCAGTCAGTGACTCGAAAGAGTTAGAAAGTGCAGTCTTTGTGCAGTTCAGAAAGTGGAGTCCAGTAAAGGTGAGCCAGTTCACCTCAGCCTGGTCAGAGCTGTGCCCCACTAGAGGACGGACTGAGACATCTGTTGAGAGTCTGAGCAAATCGAAGGGCATAGTGGAAGAGAACAGAAAAGTGCCATAGGTATAGGATACCTGCACATTGTTACCGGTCACTGGAGACCGAAGCATCACCATAGCTTCATGCATGGTGGTAGGAAACCCAGAGGCTTACCGGACCTTAGGTAATGGAAAGCAGCCCCTGAAGAGTCAGTACGTAACTGGGGTCAGGGAGAGTGAGAACCTTGAGTCAGTGCACGACAAGATTGGAACTCAGCTCTCTCAGAAGAAGGCTCCAACCACAAAACTGACCGGGCAGCACAGCTTTGGAAAAGCTGGAGTTATAGAGGGAACTACGCTTCATGCTGGTTGTACTCATCATCATTTGAAAGTAAAGGAGGCCCCTAACTTGCTTAGCCGTTGCCTCAAAGCTCATCCTCCATCAACCCCATCAGCCTCCCTGGGACCTGCCTGAACAACTTGAAGTAAAGGTATGGAAAGACGCTGATGTGTGAGACTGTGTTATTTGATTGCATTCCTGCACTACCCCATCATAACCATCGACCTGAGGGAAGGTCCCACCTGTAGGGGACCCGACATCTAGCTGCCTCACCATCCCCTCAGAGATCTACAGCAGCGCTGGTACAAATTACCAGAGACTACAGGTGGCGTCACGAACTGTATATATATATCCCCTGTAAATATACCCCCAACATACGCCTGACCGCCAGGGCCACAGACCGAGCCACCGCTACCTGTGACAATCCCATAGACTTCTACGGGCTCGGCTCTGAGTACCCCATTGCCCTGGAAACCCACAATTGTGGTGCGTGGTCGAGACATATGGGCGCATGTCAGGGCTCGGAAAGGGAAGTAGTGACGTTTTGGATTGCAGACTTTGATGGAATGGTCTGGGGGCGTCATGTCGCATTTGAGAGCCCCTGATGCGCCTAAACAGTGGAAATCCCCAACAAGTGACCCCATTTTGGAAAATAGACCCCACAAGGAACTTATTTAGATGTGTGGTGAGCGCTATGAAGCCCCAAGTGCTTCACAGAAGTTTATAATGTACAGCCGTAAAAACAAAAAAATCTTATTTTTTTTACAAAAATAATATTTTCGCCCCCAGTTTTTTATTTTCCCAACGGTAACAGAAGAAATAGGACAAATTTCACAATAACTCTTGGTGTCCAGAGTACGCTGATACCCCATATGTGGGGATAAACTACTGTTTGGACGCATGGCAGAGCTCAGAAGTGAAGGAACACCGTTTGACTTTTTCAACGCAGAATTGGCTGGAATGGAGATCAGACGCCATGTCACATTTGGAGAGCCCCTGATGTGCCTAAACAGCGGAAACCCCCCAATTCTAACTCCAACCCTAACCCCAACACACCCCTAACCCTAGTCCCAACCCTAATCCCAACCCTAACCCTAATCCTAACTCTAACCCTAATCCTAACTTTAGCGCCAACCCTAACCCTAACTTTAGCCGAAACCTTAACCCTAACCCTAATGGGAAAATGGAAATAAATACATTTTTTTTATTTTATTATTTTTCCCTAACTAAGGGGGTGATAAATGGGGGTTTGATTTACTATTTATAGCGGTTTTTATGATTGGCAGCTGTCACGCTAAAAGACGCTTTTTATTGCAAAAAGTAGTTTTTTGCATCGCCACATTTTGAGAGCTATAATTTTTGCATATTTTGGCCCACAATGTCATGTGAGGTCTTAATTTTTGCGGGACGAGGTGACGCTTTTATTGGTACCATTTTTGAGCACGTGACATTTTTCGGTCGCTTTTTATTTCGATTTTTGGGAGGTTAGAATGAACAAAAATCAGCAATTCATGAATTTCTTTTGGGTGAGGCGTTTTTATTGTTTCCGCGTGTGGTAAAATCGATAAAGCAGTTTTATTCTTCGGGTCAGTACGATTATGGCGATACCTCATTTATATCATTTTTTTATGTTTTGGCGCTTTTATAGAATAAAAACAATTTTATATAAAAAATCATTATTTTTGCATCGCTTTATTCTGCGAGCTATAACTTTTTTATTTTTTTGCTGATGATGCTGTGTGACGGCTCGTTTTTTGCGGGACAAGATGACGTTTTCAGCGGTACCATGTTTATTTATATCCGTCTTTTTGATCGCGTGTTATTCCACTTTTTGTTCAGCGGTATGATGATAAAGCACTGATTTTTTGCTTCGTTTTTATTTTTATTTTTTTAAGGGGTTCACAAAAGGGGTTAACTAGTGGGACAGTTTTATAGGGGGGGTCGTTACGGACGCGGCGATACCATATATGTGTACTTTTATTGTTTTATTTTTTTTATTTACAATAAGTAATGAATTTATTGGGGAATATTTTTTTTTTTTTTTTTATTTTGGATTTTTTTTTACACATGTTTATTTTTACTTTTTTTTACTTTTTTACATTGTCCCAGGGTGGGACATCACTGTATTTCATCAGATCGCTGGTGTGACAGTGTGCACAGCACTCTGTCACACCAGCGATGTGACAGGCAGTGCAGGACGCTTCCTCATGCCTGCTCTCGGCACTGAGGAAGCCGCCTCCCTCCAGGACCCCAGCGCCATCTTGGATCCGGGTCCTGGGAGGGAGGAAGCCCTCAGAGCAGCGCGATCACATCGCGCTGCTCTGAGGGTCTCAGGGGGGCGCGCAGGGAGCCCCCACCCTGCGCGATCCTCCCCTGTGCCCCCAGTACACCGCGATCATGTTTGATCGCGGTGTGCAAGGGGTTAATGTGCCGGGAGCGGTCCGTGACCGCTCCTGACACACAGTCACGGGTGTCAGCTGTGATAATCAGCTGACACCCGGCGGCGATTAGCTGCGCTCCCTCCGGGAGCGCAGCTAATCGCCTATGACGTACTATCCCGTCCATGGTCAGAATGGCACGGGTTTTATGGACGGGATAGTACGTCTAATGTCAGAGAGGGGTTAAACAAAATACAGAAAAATAGCTGTTTTATTGCGGATGCTGTTGAAATTTGGAAGGAACTGAGTGAACACTTAAAAACAGAATTACACATGGACAGAATTAAATTACAAGCAGTTAACAAACGAATGGGACAAGCACTGACTCCAGCTCATTTTTTGGCAAATATTGTCAATATCCAATATCAGGGTCAAAACCTAAGTGCTGAGGAAGAGGAGTTAGCTATGACATGGGTATCCAGCAATCATCCATCTTTAATGCCAACTATAATAAACTTCAGAGCTAAGGGGGAACCATTCAAGAAATATATGTTTGCTGAAGATATTTTAAGGAAGCTCACACCAGTAAACTGGTGGAAGTCACTTAAGCGCTTGGATTTAGAGACTGTTCAAGTAATGATTTCACTTTTAACAGCAGTAGCTTCTTCTGCAGGCGTTGAAAGAATATTCTCTTCCTTTGGACTCATTCATTCTAAATTGAGAAATCGGTTGGGACCCAATAAAGCAGGAAAGCTTGTTTTTCTTTTCCAGATTATGAATAGGAACAAAGAAGAAGATGATGATGAAGATGATGACGAGTGAGCTACAGAGGACAGCAGGGACAGTAGTATTTAAGTTTTTCATGTGTCGGCTGGGCTGACAGTCTAAGTTTCATAAAATATATATATATTTTGTTTAGCCAAATTAGTTAACAAACATGGATGTTTGTTTAAGCAAATAACTTATGCTGTAATGTTGTTATTGTTTCAGTTGAATAAATCTATTTAAATTGTTATTAAGGTCAGGATTATTTTTCTCCTTCCTAAGTACAACAGAACAGTGGTGTCCAAATATGAATGATTAACCCATTAAACTGGGGAGAAAAAAGTAATATAAAAAGTGATTCTAAAAATCTTCATCTACTTGCATGTTAAAGTAGCAAGAACTAGTTTAGGTAGAAACTTTGATTTAAATCACTGATTTAAATCAAGCCTTACTGACTAGTGATTTAAATCGTGATTTAAATCGTGATTTAAATCAGTTTGATTTAAATCAAATCCACCCTGGTTTGATCCCTAATATAATATTCTCACACAAATCTTTGATGCCTTCAAAGGACAGATATAGTTATACTGAGCATAAATTACACACAAGTGGATTCAATTTACTAATTATGTGATTCCTGGAGGCGATTGGTCACTCAGAACTGTAAGTAGGGGAATCAGACTACAGGGGGCCGAATACAAGTTCCCCTCACAATTTTCAAATTTATACTTGTAAAATATTTTGAAAACCATGGATCATTTCCTTTACATTTCACGAATCATTTCTACTTAGTGCTGGTATAAACTAAAATCCAAATAAAATACATTTAAGTTTGTGGGAATAATGTAAAAAAAAATGTGGAAAAGTTCACGGGGTTTGAATACTTTTTCAAGACAACATATTTTGACTTCAATAAACAGCCAAGGAGCGATCAGCGGGAGAGAAGTTTCAGATACTTTGAGAACAGATCTTGATGCCTCCTAAACGCAAAACAAGCCATAATGAAGCAATGAACGTGGAGCAGGACTTGAAACTTTTCTCGGCATTAAGTGTAGACATCTGTTTTAAGAGATATTTAATGTAGATGTCATATGGTTCATTGTCCTCCCTGGCTTTACATTGAACGAGAACTGGCATGGACCTTCGTCTGCACACAACAATCGAAGACTTAAGAGAAGTCTCTTGTTCTTCTGGTATAATGTCATCGCTCAGCGGGGTGGCACTTCACATAAAGCCAACGTGACTCTTATTTTTAGCTTTTCATTAAAGTGGGAGCTATTCTCCAAGGAGTCGCTGCTCTCCACGACTAGGCAACTGTGATTTTGACGTCCTCAAGAACAATATAAATATTCATGTCCACATTAGTTTATAATGGGTGGCCTGGAGGTACGTTCACATGGACGTCTAATTTTCCCATGGAGGTATCCATTAGGTTTCGGAAAGAAAAATATCACAATCATGTTGATAAAAAAAAAAGAAAGAAATACGAGTAAGATCTGACTACAGGATCACTAGTGGGCTCACGACTGCTCCGGGAAGTGAATCCACCTTCAGTGTGGACATCTACACCCATTAGTAATGGTCATTGAGGTCTGCAGTTTTTCTTTTTCCTTGATGAGTGAAGTATTTTCCCCTATAAGCTTATTGTCCAAGTCCTCATTTTCCCTCTCTGACCTCCTGACATGAAACTGTAATTTCCTCTGCAGTTTAGCCCCTCTCACCTTGGGCTAGTCCCAATTATTAACTCTAACTCTCCCTATTGTGGGGCAGAACATACTACTACCAATAATAACGCATGCCACAATTCACATTATAAATCATAACAGTACTCGTGTCTACAAGAAGGAACGTGGGCAGTATGCCCATCTCCTTACAAAACCATGTGGATTAAGATGATGCAGATCTGCACTTGCATTGAGATATAGAATTGATTTAACCACGTTTACACATCACATTGAGTCTTTCCTGCATCTGTAATGGCCATTAAGATTTTTAGTCCAAGTGTCCCATTTAACCACGATTCTGAGAAAGGTCAGGAATCAGCAAGAACCACATGGGAGGACCTGGTCAATGACCTTCAGAGAGCTGGGACCACAGTCTCAAACATTACCGTTAGTAACACACTACACCGTCATGAATTTAAATCCTGCTTATGCCAGCACATGTCCAGGCCCGTGTGAAGTTCACCAATGACCATCTGGATGATCCAGAGGAGGCATGGGAGAAGGTCATGGGATCAGAAGACACCAAAATAGAATTTTTTGGTATCAACTCGGCTCGCCTTGTTTGGATGAACAAGAAGAATGAGTACAACCCCAAGAACACCGTCCCAACCATGAAGCATGGTGGGGGAAACATACTTTGGGGGTGCTTTTTCGCAAAGGGGACAGGAACACTACACCATATTGAAGGGATGATGGATGGGGTCATGTATCGCGAGATTTTGGCCAACACCTCCTTCCCTCAGTAAGAGCATTGGAGATGGATCAAGGCTGGGTCTTCCAGCATGACAATGACCCAAAACACTCAGCCAGGGCAGCTAAGGAGTGGCTCCATAAGAAGCATTTCATGGTCCTGGAGTCGTCTAACCGGGCTCCAGACCTGAACCCTATAGAAAATCTTTGGAGGGAGCTGAAACTCAATCTTGCCCTGCGACAGCCCA
This sequence comes from Oophaga sylvatica, assembly GCA_033576555.1. Classification (NCBI taxonomy): domain Eukaryota; kingdom Metazoa; phylum Chordata; class Amphibia; order Anura; family Dendrobatidae; genus Oophaga; species Oophaga sylvatica. The sequence goes on from JARQOD010002508.1 coordinate 41,949, forward strand.
GAAATCTGAAAGATCTGGAGAAGATCAGTATGGAGGAGGGGGCCAAAATCCCTGCTGCAGTGTGTGCAAACTTTGCAAAAGTTTTAGTACCAAATATTAAGTTCTGTTTTTCTATTGTATCAAATACATATTTCATGCAATAAAATGCAAATTAATTATGTAAAAATCATACAATGTGATTTTCTGGATTTTTTTATATTCTGTTTCTCACAGTTAAAGTGTACCTTACGATAAAATTACAGACCTCTTCATTCTTTGTAGGTGGCAAAACTTGAAAAATCGGCAGTGTACCAAATACTTATTTTCACCACTGTATCTACAGACTAATTCTGTCATTATATACTTGACTGATGTTGTTCAGGCAGTGGTGGTTTTTACCGTCCCGAAAAGAGATCTGTACATATTCATTGTGTCTCTCCCAGTAATACTGTATAGGCTGGATGATAGGTCTATATGTCTCTCCCAGTAATATAGGCTGGATGTGAGGTCTGTGTGTCTCTCTAGTAATATAGGCTGGATGTGAGGTCTGTGTGTCTCTCCCAGTAATATAGGCTGGATGTGAGGTCTGTGTGTCTCTCCCCGTAATATAGGCTGGATGTGAGATCTGTGTGTCTCTCCCAGTAATATAGGCTGGATGTGAGATCTGTGTGTCTCTCCCAGTAATATAGGCTGGATGTGAGGTCTGTGTGTCTCTCCCAGTAATATAGGCTGGATGTGAGATCTGTGTGTCTCTCCCAGTAATATAGGCTGGATGTGAGGCCTGTGTGTCTCTCCCAGTAATATAGGCTGGATGTGAGGTCTATGTGTCTCTCTAGAGTAATATAGGCTGGATGTGAGATCTGTGTGTTTCTCCCACTAATAGAGGCTGGATGTGAGGTCTGTGTGTCTCTCCCAGTAATATAGGCTGGATGTGAGGTCTGTGTGTCTCTCCCAGTAATATAGGCTGGATGTGAGATCTGTGTGTCTCTCCCAGTAATATAGGCTGGATGTGAGATCTGCGTGTCTCTCCCAGTAATATAGGCTGGATGTGAGATCTGTGTGTTTCTCCCACTAATAGAGGCTGGATGTGAGGTCTGTGTGTCTCTCTAGAGTAATATAGGCTGGATGTGAGGTCTGTGTGTCTCTCCCAGTAATATAGGCTGGATGTGAGATCTGAGTGTCTCTCCCAGTAATAAAGGCTGGATGTGAGGTCTGTGTGTCTCTTCAGTAATACAGGTTGGATGTGAGGTCTTTGTGTCTCTCTCAGTAATATAGTCTGGATGTGAGGTCTGTGTCTCTCCCGTAATATAGGCTGGATGTGAGGTCTGTGTGTCTCTCCAGTAATATAGGCTGGATGTGAGGTCTGAGTGTCTCTTCCAGTAATAAAGGCTGGATGTGAGGTCTGTGTGTCTCTTCAGTAATACAGGTTGGATGTGAGGTCTTTGTGTCTCTCCCAGTAATATAGGCTGGATGCCAGGTCTATGTGTCTCTCTAGAGCAGACCTGGGCAAACCGAGACAGCCGTGGGGCTGAAAACCTGAGGTCCGCAGGCTGCACCGTGCCCGCCCACTCGCTGTCTCCCTAGGCGCAGTCAGCATTGGTGGAGGAGGGGCCTCCAGCCACTTCCTCCACCAATCAGCGTGTGAAACAGCCAGTGGCGTAGCGTGGGGGGGGCGGTCCGCCCCAGGCGGCACGTGTGTGTGGGGGCGGCGCAGCAGCAATTCCATACCCCAACAGTCCCGATTCTAACCCCTCCCACCGCTCGCTGGCTCGGTCAGGACACTATGTGTCCTGCATTCAGAAGTCGTCACGCCCCCCATGCACCCCTTCATTGCCCTCCCAACTTCGCACAGCCAGCATTTACCATTGCTGTGCTGTGCTTTGTAAAGGTGGTAGCAGGACCTGTCATGAGGTCACAGAAGGGGAGGAGTTAGGTGTCACATGATCAGGCCCCTGTGTGCAGGAAGCTGCTGCTGTACTGGTTGTCATGGTGCTGGATGATGGTAAGTTTATATGTGGGATCATAAGGGGTTTACAGTGTGGATGTAGCTGAGCTGTGTGTGCATGAGGTGTACGGAGCGGAGCCGTGTGTACAAGGTGTACGGAGCGGAGCCGTGTGTGTACGAGGTGTACAAAGCAAAGCCGTGTGTGTACGAGGTGTACGGAGCGGAGCCGTGTGTGTACGAAGTGTACGGAGCGGAGCCGTGTGTGTACGAGGTGTACGTAGCGGAGCCGTGTGTGTACGAGGTGTACGGAGCGGAACCGTGTGTGTACGAGGTGTACGGAGCGGAGCCGTGTGTGTACGAGGTGTACGGAGCGGAGCCGTGTGTGTACGAGGTGTACAGAGCAAAGCCGTGTGTGTACGAGGTGTACGGAGCAAAGCCGTGTGTGTACGAGGTGTACGTAGCGAAGGTGTACGGAGCGGAGCCGTGTGTGTACGAGGTGTATGGAGCGGAGCCATGTGTGTACGAGGTGTACGGAGCAAAGCCGTGTGTGTACGAGGTGTACGGAGCGGAGCCGTGTGTGTACGAGGTGTACGGAGCGGAGCCGTGTGTGTACGAGGTGTACGGAGCAAAGCCGTGTGTGTACGAGGTGTACGGAGCGGAGCCGTGTGTGTACGAGGTGTACGGAGCGGAGGTGTACGGAGCGGAACCGTGTGTGTACGAGGTGTACGGAGCGGAGCCGTGTGTGTACGAGGTGTACGGAGCAAAGCCGTGTGTGTACGAGGTGTACGGAGCAAAGCCGTGTGTGTACGAGGTGTACGGAGCGGAGCCTTGTGCGTGTGAGGTGTGTGGAGCGGAGCCGTGTGTGTACAGGGCCACAAAGAGCGGAGCCGCGCATGTACAAGGGTCCTGTTACTTGCGGGATCTGTGTGCTTGGGGGCTGCAGGGGGGAAGGAGGGGTGCCATTATGTGCATGGGTCTGCGTGGGGACGGAGCGAATGCTGTTATCTGTGTAGGGCTGGGTCCCTGTCCCGCTGTCCTGGCCGGGAGGTTTACTTTCCCGCATTAGAATCGTACATGCGGAAACCCGGGGACCTCCCACACGTTCTGGCAGCCACATGTCACGTTCCACCGGAGGTGACGTGCTGTAAGTCAGCTGAACGCTGGAAATGACCGCTGACCTCATTTCCGGCGGTTAGCTTACAGCAGCAGGTACTGTAACTCGTTCTCGGGAGAGTCTTCAGAACGGCAACGCATCGAGCCGCTGGATCTGTTGGAGTGAAAGCCGGGTATTGTACGGACCGCTGCATACAATACCCGACTCTCACTGAGCGAGACAAGCAGGATGTGGGGATCTCAACATGGGATCTGTTCAACAGATGAAGAGATCACCAGATCCTGCCTGTCTCGCTCAGTGAGAGCCGGGTATTGAATGGAGCGCCTCATAGCTGGTGAGATCCCCACATCCTGGGGAAATAAGGTCAGCGATGGAACGTGACTTGTGGCTGCCAGAATGTGTGGGAGGTCCCCGGGGTTTCCGTATGTACGATTCTAATGCGGAAAGTAAACCGCCTGGCCGGGACAGCGGACAGGGTCCTGAAATCGGGACTGTCCCGCTGAAACCGGGACGGTTGAGAGGTATGTGTTTATAATTATTGTTTATGAAACAGTGTGATCAGCAGTGCTAAGTGGGTGTGGTCAGGGTGTGGATTGGGTGTGGCTAGGGGGTGTGGCCTAAAATTTGCCGCCCGGGCGCCACAAAACAGTTGCTACGCCACTGGGAACAGCTGAAGTGGGTGACGTCATGTCATCGATCAGCTGTGTACCCCGGGGAGGTCAGCGCATCGGAGACAGCAACAGCGCAGCGGGCGCCTGGGAACGGGACTGATGTGAGTATGTGGTGTTATTTTTTTTTTCATGTGTATGAACATGGGAATTCAATGGAAGTGACATGGGGATTCTATGGAGGGAACGTGGGGTTTTATGGAGGTGAACGTGGGGGTTTTGTGGAGGGGAACGTGGGGATTCAGGGGGGTGAAGGGGGATTTTATGGGGTGAATATGGGGGTTTTATGGGGTGAATGGGGGTTTATGGAGGGAAAATGGGGATTTTATGGGGGTGAACGGAGGGTTCTATGGAAGAACATGGGGTTTATGGAAGTGAACCTGGGGGTTTTTGGAGGGGAATGGGATTCTA
>JARQOD010002508.1:46165-76764 GCA_033576555.1 Oophaga sylvatica
CTGCTGATGATGAATTTGAGGTAGAGAACATTCTGGCCACAAAAAGGGTAGGAAGAAAGACTTATTTTTTGGTGGATTGGAAGGGGTTTGGTCCTGAGGAGAGAACCTGGGAGCCTGGGAGAACATCCATGCCCCTCTCATCTTAGCTAAATTTCTTTCTGGCCTAAAGAAGGGGGGCCTAGAGGGGGGGGTACTGTAGCGCCCGCGTCCCTGCCTGCTGCCAGACAGGGACGTCGCTCTCCTCACCTGCGCTCAGCGTCCTCAGCGCTCCCAGCCTCCTCTGCGCCTCTGGCATCGGCGCCCTCCTTCCGCCCTGCTGGTCCCGCGCGCTCCTTCCCTGCTACTGGCCTTAGGGCGCGCGCCCGCACCCTCCCCCGCTCTTAAAGGAGCCGCGCGCATTTTCCAAATCAGTCTCCAGCCAATGCTGGAGGACTCCACCCTATATTAAGGGCTTCCTCCTTAATGTAGGTGCCCGAGCAATGTTGTTCCTGTGCAGTCTAACTCTGTTTCAGCCATCAGCTCCTGATTCCAGTTACCTGCCTGTTACCTGTCGGCTTGCCTGTCTGCCATCCGTCTGCAGTGCCATCCAGAGGTTCGGACGTCATCTGCAGAGATCCCCGGCTCTTGCCTGCTCACCTAGGAGCGATCATCTGCCATCCGACTGCAGCTCCATCCGGAAGTTCGGACATCATCTGCGGAGATCCCCGGCTCTTGCCTGCTCACCTGGGAGCGATCATCTGCCATCCGACTGCAGCTCCATCCGGAAGTTCGGACATCATCTGCAGAGATCCACGGCTCTTGCCTGCTCACCTGGGAGCGATCATCTGCCATCCGACTGCAGCCTACCTGGAGGCTCCACCATATCAGGTCGTATATGCCTGCCCTGTTCTAGAGACTGCCTGGTCACTTGCCGTGACAACCTGCCTGTCTAGAGACTGCCTGGTCACTTGCCGTGACAACCTGCCTGTCTAGAGACTGCCTGGTCACTTGCCGTGACAACCTGCCTGTCCAGAGACTGCCTGGTCACTTGCCGTGACAACCTGCCTGTCCAGAGACTGCCTGGTCACTTGCCGTGACAACCTGCCTGTCCCAGAGACTGCCTTGGTCACTTGCCGTGACAACCTGCCTGTCCCAAAGACTGCCTTGGTCACTTGCTGTGACAACCTGCCTGTCCCAGAGACTGCCTTGGTCACTTGCTGTGACAACCTGCCTGCCCAGAGACTTCCTTGGTCACTTGCTGTGACAAACCTGCCTGTCCAGAGACTACCTATATCCCCTGCCGTGATTCCCTGCCCTTTTCCCGGGTGCCACCCGCTCTCTTACAAGTAAACTCTCTTGTATAATAAAGCTTTGTGGTTCCACCCACCTGACCTGTCTCGTCAGTAGTTCCACCCACCAGACCGTTACACACGTCAAGGCTCTTCTCGTATAACAGGTCCCTAACTAATGCCTATCCTCGCTTTAGAAAAGTCTGTCTGCATGGGAACCTATGAATCCTCTTTTCAGACTAAAATCTACATCTCTGTGGAGGGGTGATGAACCTGCTGTAATTAAAAGGCCTGTGACCACCAGGTGGAGTGCTCAGGCAGAAGGTAAATGAATGCATATCAAAAAACTGACCGGCACATCCAAACTTAGATTCAGTGTGAACAGGTGCTAAACCTAGAGTCACCAACTCATATACATACAAGAAGAAAAGGTAGCACATTGTAGCGCTATAGCTTGCAAACACAAATATGAAAAATATGAAAAATGAATTACATCATTACCTTAGAAATATGAAAAATTGAGAAGTCTTAGCGCATAAGATGGCCAAATTATGTGAGCCTGATAGCCACGTCAAGGCTCTTCTCGTATATCAGGTCCCTAACTAATGCCTATCCTCGCTTTAGAAAAGTCTGTCTGCATGGGAACCTATGAATCCTCTTTTCAGACTAAAATCTACATCTCTGTGGAGGGGTGATGAACCTGCTGTAATTAAAAGGCCTGTGACCACCAGGTGGAGTGCTCAGGCAGAAGGTAAATGAATGCATATCAAAAAAACTGACCGGCACATCCAAACTTAGATTCAGTGTGAACAGGTGCTAAACCTAGAGTCACCAACTCATATACATACAAGAAGAAAAGGTAGCACACTGTAGCGCTATAGCTTGCAAACACGAAATATGAAAAATATGAAAAATGAATTACATCATTACCTTAGAAATATGAAAAATTGAGAAGTCTTAGCGCATAAGATGGCCAAATTATGTGAGCCTGATAGCCAAGTCAAGGCTCTTCTCGTATATCAGGTCCCTAACTAATGCCTATCCTCGCTTTAGAAAAGTCTGTCTGCATGGGAACCTATGAATCCTCTTTTCAGACTAAAATCTACATCTCTGTGGAGGGGTGATGAACCTGCTGTAATTAAAAGGCCTGTGACCACCAGGTGGAGTGCTCAGGCAGAAGGTAAATGAATGCATATCAAAAAACTGACCGGCACATCCAAACTTAGATTCATGTGAACAGGTGCTAAACCTAGAGTCACCAACTCATATAGATACAAGAAGAAAAGGTAGCACACTGTAGCGCTATAGCTTGCAAACACGAAATATGAAAAATATGAAAAATGAATTACATCATTACCTTAGAAATATGAAAATTGAAATCTTGGCAAATGCAATTAGGAGCTAAGCACGTCAAGCTCTACAAAGAGCCTGACGTGGCTATCAAGGCTCACAGAATGGCCTTATGCGCAAACTTCCATTTTTCAATTCTAAGGTAAGGATTCATTTTATATTTTATTTGGTTGCAGCGTTAGCGCTGTGTGCTACTTTTCTTGTCCCAGTAATATAGGCTGGATGTGAGGTCTGTGTGTCTCTCCCAGTAATATAGGCTGGATGTGAGGTCTGTGTGTCTCTCCCAGTAATATAGGCTGGATTGAGGTCTGAGTGTCTCTCCCAGTAATATAGGCTGGATGTGAGATCTGCGTGTCTCTCCCAGTAATATAGGCTGGATGTTGATAAACTTTGCATTTAGGAGACAAATGACATTTAGGAAAGAAATTCTGTGTAAAGGTGTACATATGTCCGGAAACCATCAGCAAGCACATTAACTTGTGGATTATTTAAATAGCTAACAAAGCTCAATGCAGAAAATCTGATTCTTTTAAGTAATTGAGATAAAGAATTTTTTGGCTACTTCATGCATTGGTTTGTAACTGAATTGGAGAGTGTCTAACTCCAGAAGCACCACTGAAAAAAATAGGGTGGTACTTCAATACCAGTGTCTCTCCCAGTAATATAGATTGACTGTGAGCTTTCTACATATCCATATGGTTGTTGTATTGATTAGCTGATATATCAGCACAGCTTCTATCCTGCAATTTCTTCTTCTCCAAATGCTTTCCACCTTATTTGTAGCCTTTTTTCTCTGCCCTCCCTGAGACTGTAGACGAATTTCCCTCCTCTCCACATTGTGAAGATCTGTATACAACTCATACTGGGGAAAGCACTAAAAGCTGTACAGAAGTCTCAGGGGTCAGATGAAGTAGCAAGCCAGATGTGATTATTACAATGTTAAAGAATGACTGAGGAATATAACTGATTAACACCCAGAAAGGACCATAAACAACAACGTGGTGATGAATTCTAAGCAAAAGAAACAAAAATAATAATTAAAGCTAATTAAAAAAGTGAAAATAATCAAAGGTTAATACAAATATTTTTATAAAACTGTTTCGTTACATTTTCTTTCCGTAAGACCCCATGTTAATCAAATGTGGAGTTTCACAATGAAACATTAACAAGTTTTATTTAATAGGAATAATCAAGTGTTGGCGTTATCCGACCTCGATCGTCTCGCTTATTCCATCAAGCAGGGATTTGAGATTTAGAAAAAAAAAAAGTAATTTTCATTTCTCCCCGAGCAATTTTCTCTCCTAAACACATCAACGAACATTCTCAAGGCTCCTGAAATTTATTGAAAAACTTCATTTACTTCTGCTGTCATCTGCTTCATTTCCAGCCGTCAAAAATCACTGCTAAGTAAACGCATACGATATTAGCTAAGGCAGAGAGATAAATTGTCTGGGAGACGCTCGTAGATATGAGGACTGGTTTATAAGCCCTAAATGTTTCTTTTTTAAAATATTATGTGCGCTTCACCATAAAATTGCTCATTTGATGAACTGTGAGTGGTTGTTAAAGGGAATGTAAACCCCAGCGCAATCATGTTTTTGTTTGCTTCAATGCATCCAAAATCAAAGCTCATGGCAGTCTGTAAATGGTAATGATTAAATAGATCTTAACGTTTTGTGTATGCAGCTCCTGTGCAAATGTACAGTATGTGCATCACATTAAAGTAACTTCTGTTTCATGGCTATAATATATAAATACTTATCTTATTCTCATTAACCTCTTCTTGGACACTATAGGGTTATATGTTGTCAATATATTTCTATATATTTAGGGGCCGCATAATCATAATCTCACATAATCAAAGCCTGTACAGCCATATCCATATGATCAATAGAGAAGGTGACAACAGCACTCAGGCTAGAGTAATAAGAGAATGAAAAAGGGAGAGCAGTTCCACAGAAACCACACTGAGCACTGAACCTGCAGTTCCACAGAATACACACTGAGCACTGAACCTGCAGCTCCACAGAAAACACACTGAGCACTGAACCTGCAGCTCCACAGAAAACACACTGAGCACTGAACCTGCAGCTCCACAGAATACACACTGAGCACTGAACCTGCAGCTCCACAGAAAACACACTGAGCACTGAACCTGCAGCTCCACAGAAAACACACTGAGCACTGAACCTGCAGCTCCACAGAAAACACACTGAGCACTGAACCTGCAGCTCCACAGAATACACACTGAGCACTGAACCTGCAGCTCCACAGAAAACACACTGAGCACTGAACCTGCAGCTCCACAGAATACACACTGAGCACTGAACCTGCAGCTCCGCAGAATACACACTGAACACTGAACCTGCAGCTCCACAGAAAACACACTGAGCACTAAACCTGCAGTTCCACAGAAAATACACTGAGCACTGAACCTGCAGCTCCACAGAATACACACTGAGCACTGAACCTGCAGCTCCACAGAAAACACACTGAGCACTGAACCTGCAGCTCCACAGAATACACACTGAGCACTGAACCTGCAGCTCCACAGAATACACACTGAGCACTGAACCTGCAGCTCCACAGAAAACACACTGAGCACTAAACCTGCAGCTCCACAGAATACACACTGAGCACTGAACCTGCAGCTCCACAGAGAACACACTGAGCAATGAACCTGCAGCTCCACAGAAAATACACTGAGCACTGAACCTGCAGCTCCACAGGAAACACACTGAGCACTGAACCTGCAGTTCCACAGAAAACACACTGAGCACTGAACCTGCAGCTCCACAGAAAACACACTGAGCACTGAACCTGCAGCTCCACAGAAAACACACTGAGCACTGAACCTGCAGCTCCACAGAAAACACACTGAGCACTGAACCTGCAGCTCCACAGAAAATACACTGAAAACTAAACCTGCAGCTCCACAGAAAACACACTGAGCACTGAACCTGCAGATCCACAGAAAACACACTGAGCTCTAAACCTGCAACTCCACAGAAAACACACTGAGCACTGAACCTGCAGCTCCACAGAAAGCACACTGAGCACTGAACCTGCAGCTCCACAGAAAACACACTGAGCACTGAACCTGCAGATCCACAGAAAATACACTGAACACTAAACCTGCAGCTCCACAGAAAACACACTGAGCTCTGAACCTGCAGATTCACAGAAACACACTGGGCACTGAACCTGCAGCTCCACAGAAAATACACTGAACACTAAACCTGCAGCTCCACAGAAAACACACTGAGCACTGAACCTGCAGCTCCACAGAAAACACACTGGGCACTGAACCTGCAATTCCACAGAAAACACGCTGAGCACTGAACCTGCAGCTCCACAGAAAACACACTGAGCACTAAACCTGCAGCGCCACAGAAAAACACACTGAGCACTGAACCTGCAGCTCCACAGAAAATACACTGAACACTAAACCTGCAGCTCCACAGAAAACACACTGAGCTCTGAACCTGCAGACCCACAGAAAACACACTGGGCACTGAACCTGCAGTTCCACAGAAAACACAGCTGAGCACTGAACCTGCAGCTCCACAGAAAACACACTGAGCACTAAGCCTGCAGCGCCACAGAAAACACACTGAGCACTAAACTTGCAGTTCCACAGAAAATACACTGAGCACTAAACCTGCAATTCCATAGAAAATACACTGAGCACTAAACCTGCTGTTCCACAGAAAACACACTGAGCACTGAACCTGCAGCTCCACAGAAAACACACTGAGCACTGAACCTGCAGCTCCACAGAAAATACACTGAGCACTAAACCTGCAGCTCCACAGAAAACACACTAAGCACTGAACCTGCAGATCCACAGAAAACACACTGAGCTCTAAACCTGCAGCTCCACAGAAAACACACTGAGCACTGAACCTGCAGATCCACAGAAAACACACTGAGCTCTAAACCTGCAGCTCCACAGAAAACACACTGAGCACTGAACCTGCAGCTCCACAGAAAACACACTGAGCACTGAACCTACAGCTCCACAGAAAATACACTGAGCACTGAACCAGCAACTCCACAGAAAACACACTGAGCACTGAACCTACAGCTCCACAGAAAACACACTGAGCACTGAACCAGCAACTCCACAGAGAACACACTGAGCACTGAACCTGCAGCTCCACAGAAAACACACTGAGCACTGAACCTGCAGCTCCACAGAAAATACACTGAGCACTGAACTTGCAGCTCCACAGAAAACACACTGAGCACTGAACCTGCAGCTCCACAGAAAATACACTGAGCACTGTACCTGCAGCTCCACAGGAAACACACTGAGCACTGAACCTGCAGCTCCACAGAAAATACACTGAACACTAAACCTGCAGCTCCACAGAATACACACTGAGCACTGAACCTGCAGCTCCACAGGAAACACACTGAACACTAAACCTGCAGCTCCACAGAAAACACACTGAGCTCTAAACCTGAAGCTCCACAGAAAACACACTGAGCACTGAACCTGCAGCTCCACAGAAAATACACTGAGCACTAAACCTGCAGCTCCACAGAAAACACACTGAGCTCTAAACCTGCAGCTCCACAGAAAACACACTAAGCACTGAACCTGCAGATCCACAGAAAACACACTGAGCTCTAACCTGCAGCTCCACAGAAAACACACTGAGCACTGAACCTGCAGATCCACAGAAAACACACTGAGCTCTAAACCTGCAGCTCCACAGAAAACACACTGAGCACTGAACCTGCAGCTCCACAGAAAACACACTGAGCACTGAACCTACAGCTCCACAGAAAATACACTGAGCACTGAACCAGCAACTCCACAGAAAACACACTGAGCACTGAACCTACAGCTCCACAGAAAATACACTGAGCACTGAACCTGCAACTCCACAGAGAACACACTGAGCACTGAACCTGCAGCTCCACAGAAAACACACTGAGCACTGAACCTGCAGCTCCACAGAAAATACACTGATCACTGAACTTGCAGCTCCACAGAAAACTCACTGAGCACTGAACCTTTAGCTCCACAGAAAATACACTGAGCACTGAACCTGCAGCTCCACAGGAAACACACTGAGCACTGAACCTGCAGCTCCACAGGAAACACACTGAGCACTGAACCTGCAGCTCCACAGAAAATACACTGAACACTAAACCTGCAGCTCCACAGAAAACACACTGAGCACTGAACCTGCAGCTCCACAGAAAACACACTGGGCACTGAACCTGCAGTTCCACAGAAAACATGCTGAGCACTGAACCTGCAGCTCCACAGAAAACACACTGAGCACTAAACCTGCAGCGCCACAGAAAACACACTGAGCATTAAACCTGCAGATCCACAGAAAATACACTGAACACTGAACCTGCAGCTCCACAGGAAACACACTGAGCACTGAACCTGCAGCTCCACAGAAAATACACTGAGCACTAAACCTGCAGTTCCATAGAAAATACACTGAGCACTAAACCTGCTGTTCCACAGAAAACACACTGAGCACTGAACCTGCAGCTCCACAGAAAATACACTGAGCACTGAACCAGCAACTCCACAGAAAACACACTGAGCACTGAACCTGCAGCTCCACAGAAAACACACTGAGCACTGAACCTGCAGCTCCACAGAAAACACACTGAGCACTGAACCTGCAGCTCCACAGAAAACACACTGAGCACTGAACCTGCAGCTCCACAGGAAACACACTGAGCACTGAACCTGCAGCTCCACAGAAAATACACTGAGCACTGAACCTGCAGCTCCACAGGAAACACACTGAGCACTGAACCTGCAGCTCCACAGAAAATACACTGAACACTAAATCTGCAGCTCCACAGAAAACACACTGAGCACTGAACCTGCAGCTCCACAGAAAACACACTGGGCACTGAACCTGCAGTTCCACAGAAAACACGCTGAGCACTGAACCTGCAGCTCCACAGAAAACACACTGAGCACTAAACCTGCAGCGCCACAGAATCCACACTGAGCATTAAACCTGCAGATCCACAGAAAACACACTGAGCACTAAACCTGCAGTTCCATAGAAAATACACTGAGCACTAAACCTGCTGTTCCACAGAAAACACACTGAGCACTGAACCTGCAGCTCCACAGAAAACACATTGAGCACTGAACCTGCAGCTCCGCAGAAAACACACTGAGCACTAAACCTGCAGCTCCACAGAAAACACACTGAGCACTGAACCTGCAGCTCCACAGAAAACACACTGAGCACTGAACCTGCAGCTCCACAGAAAACACACTGAGCACTGAACTTGCAGCTCCACAGAAAATACACTGAACGCTAAACCTGCAGCTCCACAGAAAATACAATGAGCACTAAACCTGCAGTTCCACAGAAAACACACTGAGCACTAAACCTGCAGATCCACAGAAAACACACTGAGCTCTAAACCTGCAGCTCCACAGAAAACACACTGAGCTCTAAAACCTGCAGCTCCACAAAAACACACTGAGCACTGAACCTGCAGCTCCACAGAAAACACACTGAGCTCTAAACCTGCAGATCCACAGAAAACACACTGAGCACTGAACCTGCAGCTCCACAGAAAACACATTGAGCTCTAAACCTGCAGCTCCAAAGAAAACACACTGAGCTCTAAACCTGCAGCTCCACAGAAAAAACACTGAGCAATGAACCTGCAGCTCCACAGAAAACACAATGAGCACTGAACTGCAGGTCCACAGAAAATACACTGCGCACTGAACCTGCAGCTCCACAAGTAAAAGAGTGTGATTGATATTAAAAGAAACCGGGACCAGCAGTTATATTCTTGTACATAGGAGGCAGTATTGTAGCAGTTATATTTGTGTACATATGAGCAGTATTATAGCAGTTATATTCTTGTACATAGGGGCAGTATTATAGTAGTTATGCTTTTGCACAAAGGGGTCAGTATTATAGTAGTTATATTCCTGTACATAGGGGCAGTATTATATTAGTTATATTCTTGTACATAGGGGCAGTATTATAGCAGTTATATTCTTACACATAGGAGCAGTATTATAGTAGTTATATTCTTTTACATAGGGGCAGTATTATAGCATTTATATTCTTGTACATAGGAGCAGTATTATAGTAGTTATATTCTTGTACATAGGATCAGTATTATAGTAGTTATATTCTTGTACATAAGAGGCAGTATTATAGTAGTTATATTCTTGTACATAGGGGGCAGTATTATAGTAGTTATATTCTTGTACATAGGGGCAGTATTATAGTAGTTATATTCTTGTACATAGGGGCAGTATTATAGTAGTTCTATTCATGAACATAGGAGCAGTATTGTAGCAGTTATATTCTTGTACATAGGAGCAGTATTACAGTAGTTATATTCATGTACATAGCAGCAGTATTGTAGTAGTTATTTCTTGTACATAGGGGCGGTATTGAAGTAGTTTTACTCTTGTACATAGGGCAGTATGATAGTAGTTATATTCTTGTACATAAGAGCAGTATTATAGTATATTCTTCTACATAGGAGCAGTATTATAGTAGTTATATTCTTGTACATAGAGGCAGTAGTATAGTAGTTATATTCATGTACATAGGGGCAGTATTATAGTAGTTATTTTCTTGTACATAGGGGCGGTATTATAGTAGTTAAATTCTTGTACATAGAGGCAGTAGTATAGTAGTTATATTCATGTACATAGGAGCAGTATTATAGTAGTTATATTCTTGTACATAGGATCAGTATTATAGTAGTTATATTCTTGTACATAAGAGGCAGTATTATAGTAGTTATATTCTTGTACATAGGGGGCAGTATTATAGTAGTTATATTCTTGTACATAGGGGCAGTATTATAGTAGTTTAATTCATGAACATAGGAGCAGTATTGTAGTAGTTACATTCCTGTACATAGGGGCAGTATTATAGTAGTTATATTCATGTACATAGGAGCAGTATTGTAGTAGTTATATTCTTGTACATAGGGGTAGTATTATAGTAGTTATATTCTTGTACATAGGGCAGTATGATAGTAGTTATATTCTTGTACATAAGAGCAGTATTATAGCATATTCTTCTACATAGGAGCAGTATTATAGTAGTTATATTCTTGTACATAGAGGCAGTAGTATAGTAGTTATATTCATGTACATAGGGGCAGTATTATAGTAGTTATTTTCTTGTACATAGGGCGGTATTATAGTAGTTATTTTCTTGTTCATAGGGGCGGTATTATAGTAGTTATTTTCTTGTACATAGGGGCGGTATTATAGTAGTTATTTTCTTGTAAATAGGGGCAGTACTATAGTAGTTATATTCTTGTACACAGGAGCAGTATTATAGTAGTTATATTCTTATACATAGGAGCAGTATTATAGTAGTTATATTTATGTACATAGGAGCAGTATTATAGTAGTTATATTCTTGTACATAGGGGCAGTATTATAGTAATTTTCTTGTAAATAGGGGCAGTATTATAGTAGTTATATTCTTGTACATAGAGGCAGTATTATAGTAGTTATATTCTTATACATAGGGGCAGTATTATAGTAGTTATATTCTTGTACATAGGAGCAGTATTATAGTAGTTATATTCTTGTACATAGGGGCAGTATTATAGTAGTTATATTCTTATACATAGGAGCAGTGTTATAGTAGTTATATTCTTGTAATGGGAGCAGTATTATAGTGTTATATTCTGTACATAGGGGCAGTATTTATTAGTTTATTCTTGTACATAGGGGCAGTATTATAGTAATTATATTCTTGTACATAGGGCAGTATTATAGTAGTTATATTCTTGTAATGGGGCAGTATTATAGTGTTATATTCTTGTACATAGGGCAGTATTATAGTAGTTATATCTTGTACATAGGGGCAGTATTATAAAGTTATATTCTTGTAATAGGGGGCAGTATTATAGTGTTATATTCTTGTATAGAGGCAGTATTATAGTAGTTTTTCTTGTATATGGAGCAGTATTATAGTAGTTATATTTTGTATTAGGAGCAGTATTATGTAGTTATATTCTTGTTATAGGGGCAGTATTATAGTAGTTATATTCTTGTTATAGGGCGTATTATAGTAGTTATATTCTTGTATATAGGGCAGTATTTGTAGTTATATTCTTGTATATAGGAGCAGTATTATGTAGTTATATTCTTGTACATGAGGCAGTATTTAGTAGTTATTTCTTGTACATGGGGCAGTATTTAGTAGTTATATTCTGTATATAGGGCATATTATAGTAGTTATATTCTTGTACATGAGGCAGTTTTAGTAGTTATATTCTTGTATAGGACGTATTATAGTAGTATATTCTTGTAATAGGAGCAGTATTTAGTAGTTATATTTTGTATATGGCAGTATTATGTATTATATTTTGTATTAGGCAGTATTAGTAGTTATATTCTGTACAAGGCAGTATTATGTAGTTATATTCTTGTATAGAGCAGTATATATAGTTATATCTTGTATAGGCAGTATTTGTAGTTATATTTTTAATGGTTTTATGTGTTATATTCTTGTAATAGGCAGTATTTAGTAGTTATATTCTTGTAATAGGGCAGTATTTAGTAGTTTATTCTGTAATAGGGCAGTATTAAGTAGTTATATTCTGTATAGGCAGTTTTAGTTTATTCTTGTTAGGGGGTATTATAGTTATTTTGTACATGGCGTATTAGTAGTTATATTCTTGTACTAGGCAGTATTATAGTTATTCTTTATAGGGCGTATTATAGTAGTTATATTCTTGTAATAGGGCAGTATATAGTAGTTTATTCTGTAATAGGGGCAGTATATGTAGTTATTCTTTATGGGCGTTTATAGTAGTTATATCTTGTAATAGGGCAGTTTAGTAGTTATTTCTTGTAATGGCAGTATTATAGTGTTATATTCTTGTACATAGGCAGTATTATAGTAGTTTATTCTTGTACATAGGGGCAGTATTATGTAGTTATTCTAAAGGGCATATTTAGTAGTTATATTTTGAATAGGGCAGTATTATAGTATTTATTCTGTACATGGGCGTATTATAGTTTATTTTGTAATGAGCAGTATATAGTAGTTATATTCGTACAAGGGCAGTATTATAGTAGTTATTTCTTGTACATAGGGCAGTATTATAGTAGTTTATCTTACATAGGGCAGTATTATAGTAGTTTATTCTTGCATAAGGGCAGTATTATAGTAGTTATATTCTTTACATAGGGGCGTTTATAGTAGTTATATTCTTGTACATAGGGCAGTATTATAGTAGTTAATTCATGAACATAGGAGCAGTATTGTAGTAGTTATATTCTGTACATAGGGGCAGTATTATAGTAGTTATATTCTGTACATAGGAGCAGTATTAGTGTTATATTCTTGTACATAGGGGTAGTATTATAGTAGTTATATTCTTGTACATAGGGCAGTATATAGTAGTTATATTCTTGTACATAAGGGGCCAAGTATTATATAGTTATATTCTGTACATAGAGGCAGTTTATAGTAGTTATATTCTGTACATAGGGGCAGTATTATAGTAGTTATTTTCTTGTAATAGGGGCGGTATTATAGTAGTTATTTTCTTGTTATAGGGGCGGTATTATAGTAGTTATTTTCTTGTAATAGGGGCGGTATTATAGTAGTTATTTTCTTGTAAATAGGGCGTATTATAGTAGTTATATTCTTGTACACAGGAGCAGTATTATAGTAGTTATTTCTTATATAGGAGCATTATTATAGTAGTTATTTTTGTAATAGGAGCAGTATTTAGTAGTATATTCTTGTACATAGGGGCAGTATTATAGTAATTTTTGTAAATAGGGGCAGTATTATAGTAGTTATTTTGTACATAGAGGCAGTATTATAGTAGTTTATTCTTATAATAGGGGCAGTTTATGTAGTTATTTCTTGTACATAGGAGCAGTATTATAGTAGGTATATTCTTGTACATAGGGCAGTATTATAGTAGTTATATTCTTATATAGGAGCAGTGTTATAGTAGTTATATTCTTGTACATAGGCAGTATTATAGTAGTTATATCTGTACATGGGCAGTATTATATAGTTATATTCTTGTAATAGGGGCAGTATTATGTAATTATTCTTGTACATAGGGCAGTATTATAGTAGTTATTTCTTGTAATAGGGCAGTATTATAGTAGTTATATTCTTGTAATAGAGCAGTATTATAGTAGTATATCTGTACATAGGGCAGTATTAATAGTTATATTTTGTACATGGGGCAGTATTTAGTAGTTATATTCTTGTACATAGAGGCAGTATTAGTAGTTTATTCTTGTATATAGGCAGTATTAAGTAGTTATATTCTTGTAATAGGAGCAGTATTATGTTTATATTTTAATAGGGGCAGTATTATGTAGTTATATTCTTGTATATAGGGCATATATAGTAGTTATATTCTTGTATATAGGGCAGTATTATAGTAGTTATTTCTTGTAATAGGGCGTATTATAGTAGTTATATTCTTGTACATAGAGGCAGTATTATAGTAGTTATATTCTTGTACATAAGAGGCAGTATTATAGTAGTTATATTCTTGTACATAGGGGCAGTATTATAGTAGTTATATTCTTGTACATAGGGGCAGTATTATAGTAGTTTAATTCATGAACATAGGAGCAGTATTGTAGTAGTTATATTCTTGTACATAGGGGCAGTATTATAGTAGTTATATTCATGTACATAGGAGCAGTATTGTAGTAGTTATATTCTTGTACTATAGAGGCAGTATATAGTAGTTATATTCACGTACATAGGGCAGTATTATAGTAGTTATTTTCTTGTACATAGGAGCAGTATTATAGTAGTTATATTCTTGTACATAGGATCAGTATTATAGTAGTTATATTCTTGTACATAAGAGGCAGTATTATAGTAGTTATATTCTTGTACATAGGGGCAGTATTATAGTAGTTATATTCTTGTACATAGGGCAGTATTATAGTAGTTTAATTCATGAACATAGGAGCAGTATTGTAGTAGTTATATTCTGTACATAGGGGCAGTATTATAGTAGTTATATTCATGTACATAGGAGCAGTATTGTAGTAGTTATATTCTTGTACATAGGGGTAGTATTATAGTAGTTATATTCTTGTACATAGGGCAGTATGATAGTAGTTATATTCTTGTACATAAGAGCAGTATTAATAGCATATTCTTCTACATAGGAGCAGTATTATAGTAGTTATATTCTTGTACATAGAGGCAGTAGTATAGTAGTTATATTCATGTACATAGGGGCAGTATTATAGTAGTTATTTTCTTGTACATAGGGGCGGTATTATAGTAGTTATTTTCTTGTATATAGGAGCAGTATTATAGTAGTTATATTCTTGTACATAGGGGCAGTATTATAGTAGTTATATTCTTGTACATAGGGGCAGTATTATAGTAGTTATATTCTTGTACATAGGGGCAGTATTATAGTAGTTATATTCTTGCACATAGGGAGCAGTATTATAGTAGTTATATTCTTGTACATAGGGGCAGTATTATAGTAGTTATATTCTTGTACATAGGAGCAGTATTATAGTAGTTATATTTTTGTACATGGAGGTCAGTATTATAGTAGTTACATTTTTGTACATAGAGGTCAATATTATAGTAGTTATATACAGGAGGGGCAGTATTAGAGCACTTTTATTTTGCACACTGTACATAGTACTTATACTGTTCCTTTCCAATGTTCAGTATCTGCTGAGTGCTGCGCAAAACTGGAGGCTCATCCTTCCCTTGGATCAGCAGCAGTGTGATTACATGGGGTGACTGTGCAGACCATATATCATTGGTTGCCTTCCATGCGATGTGCCGGCTGGGTGCTTAGAAATGATATTTTTTTATCATTCCATTGAATGTACGTCTCAGCAGTAAATCCGCATCATGCTCTGAGTCATTCTATTCTCTGCTGTGTCTTTTGGTTCTTCATATTAATACGTGAACATCAGCGCTAACGGTCAGGGGTAGATCATTCTCTTTCTCCTTATTAAGCTTTTATTCCTCTGGTGCAATGTAACAGCTCCTGTTGGATATTGTTTGCTGTCATTGTGAGCGTCCTGCGCTTCAGCGTTTGACTCCTCTTTAAGTATTTACCACTTTTCGGCTGTGAATTCAGCATCGGTCATTGAGTTTCATCTCTTCTGACACTAGTGAAAAGCAGCAAAGCTGGCGAGGTGGACCATGAAGTCTATCCATTATACACAGGATAGTGTTCTGTCCTTCATGAGGTGGCGGTGGGCATTAGACATCATTACAGCAGAGTAATAAGGAGCCTATGAAGAAGGAACAGACTTTTTTAAAAACCCACTCCTGCTCTTTGATTACAATTCTCATCCTCCCTTATTACATCCATTCACTATGGAAACTACCATAAATATTAGGCGAAACGGCGTATCTCAGATGTGCTCCACTTTTTCTGTAGCTACACCTCAAGTACAGTAGTCAGCACCTAGAGAGATACTCCTCTATCAGCCATGGAGGGTGGGAATAACCCTTTAAGCACATAAAAGCATTCACTATATATAAAAAAAAGTATAGGCCCCCCATATATCACGTCCAGGAGCTTCTCTGACCCGTCATCCTACATACATAGACATTAATATGGTGTCGCCCCTGTGCAGATATAACGGCTCCCGCTCTTCTGGGAAGAATTTTCTACAAGATTTTGGGGGCGTCTGTGCGAATTTTTGCCCCTTCAACCATAAGAGCATTTGTAAGGTAAGATCCTGAAGTTGCGGGGTGGATGGGTTCACAATCTCCATTTTAGGTGTTAGATGTGGTTGGGGGTCCGTGGTCTGTGTGGCTGCTCATGTTCTCCCCCTCCCATGTCTGTATGGACCTTATGCACTGGGCTCAGTCATGGGGAACAGAAAAGGGTCTTCCTCAAACTGTTCCCACAAAGCTGAAGCTACAATTGTCCAAAAATGTCTTGTGCTGATGATTTCCCTTCACTGTAACTAAGGGCCCAATGCCGACCCTGATAACAAGCCCAGAGCATTATCCTCCTCCACCATCACTACAACGGACACAGTTCAGTCAGGGGGTAACGTCCTTCTGGAATCACTAAACCCAGACTCCTCCATCAGACGCCACACAGAGAAGTGCGATTCGTCACTGCACAGAACACGTCTGTAACAACACAAGCATTTATTCTTAATTATCTAGACGTAAATTCAGTAATTCAGGAAACTGTTATCTATATGTTGACTTTATGGATTTGTTCTTCAGTTGGTCAAGAACCCTACACTGTTGTCATATGAGTCTTAAACGTTGATTTTTGATATTTTTGAATGGCTGATATTTGCCTCTTATATCAGCTCATACAGTTATTGTCTTTTATCTTTGTAAGACAGTGATGCAAGGTCATTGAACAATGGATGTTTGCATAATATGTTGATTGACCCATTGTGTGGGTCCTGTTGCTTGTTAACATGCAAAACAGAGGAGTAAGAACTATGAAAATTGATTAAATAGTCAACCAATGAGAGTTAATATCATCACATCGTCCTCTTTAGCTCTGGATGATGGCTTGAAGGACAACAGTTGTGAACTATATAAGCTGGATATGCCTCTGTAACAGGTTATCTAAGACATCCAGAGATCCAAAGAACCAGAGATTCTTTACAAAATTGCAGCCAGGAACACTCCACTGGACAGCTGCCAGATCAAGGCTCCATCACGAGGGACACAGATTTGACATTCTACAGGATGCCAGCTTAGGGAACCATGACCCGGCTGAAAGAATACAGATCTGCTCCATTGACCACCACTGAACCCATTGATACCTTGTGGGAAGTCAGGACCCACGAGTCACCTGAGCCCCATGGATAAGTTTGGGAAAGCCAGGATTGGGACCCACGGGTCACCTGGCCTTGTACCTCAATGGACTGTCAGCTACCTAAGCTTGACATTACCACTTCTCTGTGTCCGTGCCACAGGTGAGGGTAGTCAGCCCAGGAAGCTCTCATACTGGCGAGTCAGCGGAAGGGTGAGTCTCTAATTTTGCACCATCTTAAGTATTTTGCTGGTACTGTTCTATGTGTTATTTACCTGTTTTGTGGTTCAATAAAGGATTGCCACCCTGTTTACCCTCACCCTGTGTTGTCTGAGTAGTATTATACCCATAACCCGATCAGCTGCCATAACCCGATCAGCTCTGCTACATGCAGGCATGATCAGATCACCTGCATGTAGCAGAATACCTCACTAGCTATAAGCGCCGACCACCAGGTGGTGCTCATCAGTCTGGCAGTGACAACCATAGAGGTCTCCATGAGACCTCTGGTTGACATGCCAACCCATCGGTGACCTGCGATCACATGACGGGAGTCACCGATGGATGGATTTCCGGCGCGATTGCCGGAAATGCATATTAAATGCCACTGTCAGCTTTTAAGAGTGGCATTTAACAGGTTAACAGCTGCAGGAGGATTATTATTCCTCCCGCAGCTATTAGCGGCACGTGTCAGCTGTTCAGATCAGCTGTCATGTGCCGGAAAAGGTGCGGGATCTGGCGATGGGGGAGGGGTCCAATGGCGGATAGATCCGTCATTGGTTATTAAGAGGTTAAAATTGCACAAAGTTTCAGTCTGCAGTCTTTATTTCTTAAGTTTTGTTTCAGACAATCTGATATGCACTTTGCTGTCTGATCCAAGTTTCAGATATTTCTCTTGTGAATGTGTTTTTTCCTTTTAATATAGGCTGCATATGATGTCTGTTGTCTCTCCCAGTAATATAGGTTGGATGTGAGGCCTGTGTGTCTCTCCCAGTAATATGGGCTGGATGTGAGGTCTGTGTCTCTCTCAGTAATATAGGCTGGATGTGAGGTCTGTATGTCTCTCCCAGTAATATAGGCTGGATGTGAGGTCTGTGTGTCTCAACCAGTAATATAGGCTGGATGTGAGGTCTGTGTGTCTCTTCCAGTAATATAGGCTGGATATGAGGTCTGTGTCTCTCTCAGTAATATAGACTGGATGTGAGATCTGAGTGTCTCTCCCACTAATATAGGCTGGATTTGAGGTCTGTGTCTCTCACAGTAATACAGGCTGGATGTAAGGGGAGTGTCTCTTCCAGTAATATAGACTGGATGTGAGGTCTGTGTGTCTCTCCAAGTAATACAGGCTGGATGTGAGGTCTGTGTGTCTCTCCCAGTAATATAGGCTGGATGTGAGGTCTGTGTGTCTCTCCCAGTAATATAGGCTGGATGTGAGGTCTGTATGTCTCTCGCAGTAATATAGGCTGGATATGAGGTCTGTGTCTCTCTCAGTAATATAGACTGGATGTGAGATCTGAGTGTCTCTCCCAGTAATATAGGCTGGATGTAAGGGGAGTGTCTCTTCCAGTAATAAAGACTGGATGTGAGGTCTGTGTGTCTCTCCAAGTAATACAGGCTGGATGTGAGGTCTGTGTGTCTCTCCCAGTAATATAGGCTGGATGTGAGGTCTGTGTGTCTCTCCCAGTAATATAGGCTGGATGTGAGGTCTGTGTGTCTCCCAGTAATATAGGCTGGATGAGAGGTCTGTGTGTCTCTCTCAGTAATATACAATGGACGTGAGGTCTGTGTGTCTCTCCCAGTAATATAGACTGGATGTGAGGTCTGTGTGTGTAAGGTTCTGTGTACATGTTCCTGAAACTCAGTTTGTTCGTCAGCCATTTTACTTTCTGTCTTGCTGCAGCTATCTTGCCCTCAGTCAAAATGGAGTTTCCAGCTTGCATGTTCCCGCCCTGATTCTCTCCTTTTGCTTCTTAAGCAGCCACAGCTGAGCAATCAGTGCTTCAGAATCTAGCCTGCAGTGAACCTGTGACCTGACTCCTAAAGCCTTGGACCTTGTACTCCAGCTATTCCTACTGAGGAACTCTGAAGCACTTGTGGACTCTGAACCCTGCTCTTTGAAAGACCCACGTTTGCATGGACTTACGGTAACAGAGAAGAAGATCCTGAACCTGTTGTGGGGAGTGATTGCTGAGCTTAGATTACTCTGGCCTGCTGTGTCTCCTGCTTCTGTGTCTGCAAACTGTGTGACTATTTTTGCCAACTTATATGAAGTAATACAAGACTTTCTATATCAAACCTGTGTCTCATGTATTTTCATCGCACCCAAGCACAAGACCAGGTGCGGAGTCCCGAGGAGATAATTTGCATATTCCCAGTGCCTTCTGGGATAAGTGAAGAGTCTCCGCGAGCTCAAGGAACACTGGATTTTGGCTGTTGCAGCTGAAAGGAGGACATCAGTAAACCAGGGGAGGAGTCCCGAGGAGATAATTTGCATATTCCCAGTGCCTTCTGGGATAAGTGAAGAGTCTCCGCGAGCTCAAGGAACACTGGATTTTGGCTGTTGCAGCTGAAAGGAGGACATCAGTAAACCAGGGGAGGAGTCCCGAGGAGATAATTTGCATATTCCCAGTGCCTTCTGGGATAAGTGAAGAGTCTCCGCGAGCTCAAGGAGTTTTGGCTTATATTTCACCGCTTGATTATCTCTTGAACAATAAGAACATGGAAGAGGCCAGGAGCCATGTGGTGAGCTGCATTTCTTGCTACATGTTCATAGACTTACCAGTGGAAAAGCCAAATTTCACATGCCACAAATGCAAGCTTGTGTCCCTGTTGGAGGAAAAGTTGCAAAATCTGGAAGAGAGGTTATCTACATTGAAGACCATTAAGGAAGGTGAAGAGTTCTTAGACAGAGCAGAATTATCTCTTCATGGTACAGAAAGAGAAGAAATTCGAAGTGCAACTGAAGAAACAGAGGAATGGAAGCATGTGACCCAGAGAAGCAGGAGGATCAGGAGGCAGTCAGCACCAATTCTGCTCAGAAACCAGTACCAGGCTCTTACACAGGAGAACGATGAAGAAATACATCAGGATAAGACTTTGCCCACAAAGAGTAACCTTGTACGCCCTCAGAGTCCTCCTGAATGGAGAAAGAAAAATGTTGTGAAGAAGAAACGGAGAGTTGTTGTCATGGGGGATTCCCTGTTGAGAGGAACAGAGGCCGCTATCTGCAGACCAGATATAACCTCAAGAGAAATGTGCTGTCTTCCAGGTGCAAAAATTAAAGATGTGTCTGACAGAATATCAGGACTCTTCAGACCTAAAGATGACTACCCATTCCTGCTAATACATGTGGGGACAAATGACACCACAAGAAGTGACCTGGAAACCATCTGCAGTGACTTTGAAAACTTAGGTAAGAAAGTGAAAGAACTGGGAGCGCAGGTGGTCTTCTCCTCCATCCTTCCAGTGGATGGCCATGGAACAAGGAGGTGGAATAAGATTCTGCAGGTGAACAACTGGCTACGTCGATGGTGCCGTCAGCAAGGATTTGGATTTCTGGATCACGGAGTGAATTACCTGTACAATGGACTACTTGCTAGAGATGGGGTGCACCTTACGAAGACTGGAAAACATGTATTTGGAAGTCGCCTTGCTACACTCATCAGGAGAGCTTTAAACTAGAACAATGTGGGAAGGGAAGCAAAACGCCAGCAAAAGCCATACACCTGACAAATGCTATTGAGAACTCTGCTATTAGAAGTGAAGGGGAAGAACAAAGACAAAAAAATCTAAATAATAAAAATATTGGAGGAAGAGAAACCAATCACAAACTAAAGTGTTTCTATACGAATGCACAAAGCATGGGCAACAAACAAGGAGAACTGGAGCTACTAACGCAGGAGAAGAAATATGATGTCATTGGAATCACTGAGACTTGGTGGGACGATACACATGATTGGAATACAAGGCTAGAAGGTTACAACTTATTTGCAAGAAACAGACTTGATAAACGAGGAGGAGGTGTTGCATTGTATGTTAGAAAAGCGTATATCTGCACAGAGATTGAAGCTTCAGAGACTGGGAGTTCTGTGGAAACTGTTTGGGTAAGAATACAAGGACAGAACAATGGAAAGGACACCATTGTAGGCATTTACTACAGGCCGCCTGTGCAAGCTGAAGATATGGATGAACTCTTTATGCATCAAATGGCCAAGTTCTCCAAAAAATATGACATAGTGGTCATGGAGATTTCAACTATCCAGACATTAGTTGGGAATCTCTCTCAGGCAAAACTAACAGGTCCAGGAAATTCTTATCCTCTCTTGCTGACAACTTTATCTTCCAAAAGGTAATGGAGAAAACAAGAGGATCTGCTACCTTGGATCTAATCCTCATAAACAGGGAGGAAATGGTGGAGGAGGTAAGAGTGGCTGGGACCCTAGGAGGTAGTGACCATGCTATTTTAGAATTTTGGATAACAAGAGGAGGAAGACCTGTGAAGACTCAGACGTCAAGGTTAGATTTCAGAAAGGCAGATTTTAAGGAACTCAGAAAGAGAATTGGAGGGATCCAATGGCTGGATATCCTTAAGGACAAAAATGTCCAGGAAGGATGGAAAATCTTGAAAAATGAGATTCTCAAAGCACAATCGTTAACAATTCCGAAAAGAGGGAAGAATGGGAAGCATTTAAGGAAACCAGGATGGATGAACACAGAACTTAAACACATGCTAAAAAGGAAGAAAGAAATGTTTATCAAATGGAAAGAGGGAGGCATATCTAAAGAAGAATATAATGCCGTCTGCAGAACCTGCAGGGCACAAATCAGATTATCTAAAGCTGACAATGAATTAAGGCTTGCAAGTGACGTCAAAAGCAACAAAAAAGGATTTTGGGGATACGTCAAAAGTAAAAGAAAAGTCAAAGATGCTATAGGATTTTTACAGGATGAAAATGATGAAATGGTAAGTCAGGATGTTGAGAAGGCTGAACTTTTAAATTCCTATTTTGCATCTGTTTTCTCTCAGAAAGGAAATGTAACATCAACTGATCTTCACTGTCCTATTAAAGGAATAGAAGAATCCAGGATATCTATAAACAGAAAGACAGTGAGGAAACACTTAGCTAACCTAAATGAATTCAAGTCTCCAGGTCCAGATGAATTACACCCCAGGGTACTGAAGGAGATAGCAGAAGAAATTCTTGAACCACTGTCCATAATCTTTGAAAATTCTTGGAGAACAGGAGAAGTCCCGGAAGACTGGAGAAGAGCAAATGTTGTTCCTATCTTCAAAAAGGGGAAGAAGGTGGACCCAGGGGACTACAGGCCGGTGAGTCTGACTTCTATACCAGGAAAGATCTTTGAACAAATTATTAAAGAACATGTATGCAAGTACCTGGATAAGAATGAAGTGATTAAACAGAGTCAGCATGGGTTTGTAACTAATAAGTCATGTCAGACTAACTTAATTTCCTTCTATGACAGAATCACTGACTGGGTGGATCAGGGAAATGCTGTAGATATAGTATATCTTGACTTCAGCAAAGCATTTGACAAAGTATCTCACACAATCCTTATTGAAAAAATGACTAAGTATGGAATGGACAAGGCAACTGTTAGGTGGATTCATAACTGGCTTAGTGATCGGACCCAAAGAGTGGTTGTAAATGGCTGCACATCCAGTTGGAAGAATGTCTCAAGTGGGGTACCACAAGGCTCTGTTTTGGGCCCTGTATTGTTCAACATCTTTATCAATGATTTAGATGAAGGAATTGAGGGTAAACTGATCAAATTTGCTGATGACACAAAGCTAGGAGGGGTAGCTAATACTAGAGAAGAGAGAGAGAGGATTCAAAAAGATATACATAAACTGGAGCAGTGGGCAGCAACTAACAGAATGGATTTTAACAGGGAAAAATGCAAAGTACTACATCTGGGCAATAAAAATGAAAAAAGCATATACAAAATGGGAGGAATAGGGCTAAGTAACAGCACATGTGAAAAAGACTTGGGTATACTAATTGATCACAGACTTAACATGAGTCAACAGTGTGATGCAGCAGCAAAAAAGGCAAATGCAATTCTAGGATGTATCAACAGAAGCATACAGTCTAGATCACGTGAGGTCATTATTGCCCTCTACTCCTCTTTGGTCAGACCTCATCTGGAATACTGTGTCCAGTTTTGGGCACCACATTTTAAAAAAGACATCAACAAACTGGAGCAAGTTCAGAGAAGAGCCACCAGAATGGTGACCGGTCTGCAAACCATGTCCTATGAGGAACGGTTGCAGGATTTGGGAATGTTTAGCTTGCAAAAAAGAAGACTGAGAGGAGACTTAATAGCTGTCTACAAATATCTCAAGGGCTGTCACATTATAGAAGGATCATCTTTATTCTCATTTGCGCAAGGAAAGACTAGAAACAATGGGATGAAACTGAATGGGAGGAGACACAGATCAGATATTAGAAAAAACTTTTTGACAGTTAGGGTGATCAATGAGTGGAACAGGCTGCCACAAGAGGTGGTGAGTTCTCCTTCAATGGAAGTCTTCAAACAGAGGCTGGATAGACATCTGTCTGGGATGATTTAGAGAATCCTGCTTTGAGCAGGGGGTTGGACCAGATGACCCAGGAGGTCCCTTCCAACTCTACCATTCTATGATTCTATGATTCTAAGACGCTATATGAACTGTACTACATACATTACAAGATTCTGAAGCCAAAACGTTAGTGTCTGCTGGGTCTGGAAAGGCTGTGTCTGCTGTAACTGTGGATATCGGATGTCCGGTTGTACTTTCTGTGATGACAGTGGTTGTGACTTCTCACAACCATTTCAGGTGAGCAATTCCCTTAAGTGTTTTTTTTTCTGCAGTGTTACCACAGGTAAACACTATTGTTTTTTTTTTTCTTTTCTCTTTTTTGTCTGCTGTAACTGTGGATATCAGATGTCCGGGTGAACTTTCTGTGATGATAGTGGTTGTGACTTCTCACAACCATTCCAGGTGAGCAGTTCCCTTAATTTTTTTTTCTCTCTGCAGTGTTACCACAGGTAAACACTATTGTTTTTTTTTTTCTCCTCTCCTCTTCTTCCAGTACTCCTGTCTTAAAAGATCTGGAAAATGGAGGCCCGCATAAAGGAACTTTGCGGAGTGACTGATAATATCCTTGCAGATTTGCAGAATATAAAGACCCGTTTTTCAAGCCTACAGGACCTCACTAATCACAATTTGCAAGTGTTTGGACAGACTGCCCAGGATTTGCGAGCCAGGATTGAGGTTCTAGAAGAGCGAGTCCAGGCTCCTGCCGTAGCCCCGAGTTCTGGGATTCCCAAGTTGCCCCCTTTTCGTTTTGGCGGTGAACGTGAGAAATTCAGGGGATTTATTAATCAATGCAATCTTTTTTTTTCTGCACATGCTTCACAATTTCCCACTGAACGATCTAAGGTGCTTACTATAATTATGTTGCTTACCAACAAGGCTTTGATGTGGGCAAACCCTCTGATTGAGACTGAGGATGATTGTTTGAATCACCTTGATGCTTTTATTTCAGCCATGGGGCAGGTGTTTGATGACCCCAATCGAGGTGCAACAGCTGAAGCAGCCATGTTAGCTTTGCGCCAAGGTAAGCACTCGGTAGCTGAATATGCCTTGGATTTCAGGAGATGGGCCCTTGATACCACCTGGGACAGTTCCGCCAAAAAATCTATTTTTCGAAAGGGGTTATCTCCACTGATTAAGGATGAACTTGCTCGTGCCGACCCTCCCACTGCGTTAGGTGACTTTATTAACTACTGCATCCGTATTGATACTCGTCTGACTGAACGCAGGCAAGAGAGATGGTTCGAAAGCAATCGCACTAACCTTTTCCTACCTTCCTCTCCAGCTAAGGAACCTTTGAGTAGGATTACACGGGAACCTGAACCTGAACCCATGCAGGTAGACTCTTTACAACGACGGGTTAGTGATGCACGCAAGGAACATCGTTTTAAGGAGAATCTATGTTTCTATTGTGGTAAGTCAGGGCACTTCATTATAAACTGCCCCAGCCGTTCTCGTAAGACTACTGCAGCACTCATTCATTGTGAGTGTTGCAAGAGGGGATCTGTCAGGTCTGAGCCTCAGGCTCCAGAGAGATCTGCAGCAACAGATCTTGATTTCTCGGAATTAAACTCCGTTACCTCTGAGGACGTTGACTGTGTAAACGCTGCCATTTTTCAAGTTTCCTCAGCGGTGTCCCAGCTGAGTTGTAAGAAAAACAATTCTCATTGCTTTCTTTCCATCAAACTCTGGGTTGACTCAGCTTGGGTGTCTAGCTCTGCTATGATCGACTCAGGGGCAAGTGGAAATTTTATGGATGTCTCCTTTGCTCTGAAACAGGGGATACGTTCAGTGAAGAAGGCTACTCCAGTACAGATGGAAACTGTGGATGGCTCCCTGCTGACCTCTGGACCAGTGGATCAGGAAACAGAGCCTTTGAGGGTTCTTATGGGTAAAGATCATCAAGAGAAACTGTCCTTTATGCTTATCTCTTCTCCCCACTTTCCCATTATTCTAGGGCTACCATGGCTGCAGGCTCAGAATCCTACCATTAACTGGGAGACCAAGGAATTACACTTTCCAGAGAAACAGATGAGTCCAAAAGTTTCAGCTTGCTCTGTTCCTAAAGGAACCATGTCAGTCCCTGAACTACCAGCTGTATACCAGGACTATGTGGATTTATGTGACAAGAAGAACGCTGACCAGCTTCCTCCTCACC
This sequence comes from Oophaga sylvatica, assembly GCA_033576555.1. Classification (NCBI taxonomy): domain Eukaryota; kingdom Metazoa; phylum Chordata; class Amphibia; order Anura; family Dendrobatidae; genus Oophaga; species Oophaga sylvatica. The sequence goes on from JARQOD010002508.1 coordinate 72,306, forward strand.
GTCCATATGATTGTCCAATTGAATTATTGCCTGGAGCAGAGATACCTTTTGGTAAGATCTACCCCTGGCGGGGCCCGAGCTAAAGGCTTTAAAGGATTACATAGACGAAAATCTAGCCAAGGGCTTCATACGCCCCTCTTCATCTCCTGCAGGTGCACCCATCTTCTTTGTAAAGAAGAAAGATGGATCTCTGAGACCATGCGTAGACTATAGGGAACTCAATAAGGTTACTATTAGAAACCGTTATCCATTGCCTTTAATCCCTGAGTTATTGGAGAGAGTGCGACATGCCAAAATTTTCTCTAAACTAGATCTTCGTGGGGCCTATAACTTAGTCCGTATTAGACCTGGGGATGAATGGAAGACTGCATTCAGGTCACGCTATGGACACTTTGAATATCTAGTTATGCCTTTTGGTCTGAGTACCGCCCAGCCACTTTCCAACACTTGGTGAATGACATCTTCAGGGATCTCCTAGATACATTCGTGGTAATTTATTTGGATGATATTCTAATTTTTTCTAACTCCACAGAGGAACATCATGGACATGTGAGAATGGTCTTAGAACGTCTAAGACAAAATCATCTTTACATCAAACTTGAAAAGTGTGAATTCCATAGGACCGAAATTCAATTTCTGGGGTATGTACTGTCTACACAAGGAATTAGTATGGATGGAAGCAAAACCCAAGCCATCAAGGATTGGCCAAGTCCTAGAAATGTGAAGGAGGTACAGCGCTTCATCGGGTTTGCCAACTTCTATAGACGTTTCATTAGAAATTTCTCTGAGGTAGTGTCACCTATCACCCAACTTACCCGGAAAGAGTCTAGGTTCTCCTGGACTCCCCAAGCCCAGGAAGCATTTTCCCGTCTAAAAGATAAATTTACCACTGCACCTATCCTAGTACATCCCAACCCCGAGCTTGCCTTCATAATAGAGGTGGATGCTTCAGACTGTGCCGTTGGAGCTATACTCTCTCAGAGAACAGGTGAGAAGAATGTCTTGCATCCCTGTGCCTTCTTTTCCCAGCAGTTGTCTTCGGCTGAGAGGAACTACGATGTGGGCAATAGAGAGTTGTTGGCCATTATTGCCGCCTTCAAAGAATGGAGACACCTTCTTCAGGGTGCTGCACAGCAAATAGTCGTCCTGACAGACCATCGTAACCTTGAGTTTATCAGGTCGGCTAAGTGCCTGACTCCTCGCCAGGCTCGCTGGAATCTTTTCTTAAACCAATTTAATTTTATCATTTCTTATAGACCAGGATCGCGTAATGGAAAGGCTGATGCACTCTCTAGGATTTACTCAGCAGAGACACGTCCAATTACTCCTCCTAAGACTATTCTTCCTGACTCTAGATTCCTAGGAGTAATTCATAATCAAGACCTACTTAAGGACATCAAGGAAGCATACCATGCGGATTCCTTTTTGGCACAACCCCCAAGGGACGTAAGTCTTGTCTTTAAGAATGGTGTGTGGATTCAGGGACAACGCCTGTATATTCCTGAAACAGTCAGATTGAGAGTATTGCAACTCATTCACGATTCCAAGATAGCCGGGCATAGAGGAATTCTAAAGACACAGGAATTTCTCTCTCGTTTCTTTTGGTGACCCACTTGCAGGAAGGATGTTTTAAACTATGTCACTTCATGTGAAGTCTGTGCAAGATGCAAAACACCTCGCTCCTCACCAACTGGTCTGTTACAGCTCTTCCCACCCCGTCCCGCCCGTGGGGATCCATTTCTATGGACTTCATTGTGGAGTTACCAACCTCTCAAGGGAAGAACACCATTCTAGTGGTGGTTGACCGTCTAACAAAGGCAGCTCATTTTATCCCTTGTGTCGGCTTACCCACTGCAAAACAGACATCAGATTTGATGATTAAAGATGTGTTTCGCTTACATGGAGTACCGGATGAGGTTATTTCGGATCGAGGGGTGCAATTCACTTCTAGGTTTTGGCAAAATTTCTGTGCAGCATTGGACATTAAAGTAAACCTTTCTTCTGCTTTTCATCCCCAGACTAATGGACAGACCGAACGAACCAATCAAACCCTGGAGCAGTATCTCCGCTGCTTTATCTGCCACCTACAGGATGATTGGGTGGATCTACTTCCATTAGCTGAGTTCTCGTATAACAACTCTCAGAGTGCCTCCACTAAGCAGTCTCCTTTTTACTCTAATCTAGGTTATCATCCTAACATTCTACCACGATTTCCCATAGAAACGCCTTTACCAGCAGTGGCTGAAAGAATCACGTCTTTACAGAAGAATATGGATCTTCTAAAGGAGAATCTGGAATTGGCTCAGGAAAGGTACAAGAAAGCAGCAGATAAATTTCGTAAACCTGCACCAGCTTTCAAGGTAGGAGACTTGGTCTGGCTGTCAACCAGAAATCTTAAGTTAAGGATTCCATCGTCTAAGTTGGGACATAAGTACATTGGACCCTATAAAATCAGTAAAATTATAAGTGCCGTTGCTTGTCGTCTTCAACTGCCCAGAACTATGAGAATTCACCCTGTCTTTCATGTATCCCTACTAAAGGCTGCGACACCCAATACGTTTCCTGGACGTTCTTCTCCTTGCCCTGACCCAGTGCTAGTCGATGGTCAGGAAGAATTTGTGGTGGAAAGGATTTTAGATTCCAGGTTGTATAGAAATCAGTTACAATATCTGATTAAATGGCAGGGCTACCCAGTGGAGGAATACTCATGGGAACCAGTCAATAACGTTAATGCTCCTCGCTTGCTCCGTCAGTTTCATCAGAGGTACCCACACAAGCCTGGCCTGAGGTCATCCGGAGGTTGTCCCTAAGGGGGGAGTAATGTAAGGTTCTGTGTACATGTTCCTGAAACTCAGTTTGTTCGTCAGCCATTTTACTTTCTGTCTTGCTGCAGCTATCTTGCCCTCAGTCAAAATGGAGTTTCCAGCTTGCATGTTCCCGCCCTGATTCTCTCCTTTTGCTTCTTAAGCAGCCACAGCTGAGCAATCAGTGCTTCAGAATCTAGCCTGCAGTGAACCTGTGACCTGACTCCTAAAGCCTTGGACCTTGTACTCCAGCTATTCCTACTGAGGAACTCTGAAGCACTTGTGGACTCTGAACCCTGCTCTTTGAAAGACCCACGTTTGCATGGACTTACGGTAACAGAGAAGAAGATCCTGAACCTGTTGTGGAGAGTGATTGCTGAGCTTAGATTACTCTGGCCTGCTGTGTCTCCTGCTTCTGTGTCTGCAAACTGTGTGACTATTTTTGCCAACTTGTATGAAGTAATACAAGACTTTCTATATCAAACCTGTGTCTCATGTATTTTCATTGCACCCAAGCACAAGACGCTATATGAACTGTACTACATACATTACAGTGTGTCTCTTTCAGTAATATACAATGGATGTGAGGTCTGTGTGTCTCTCCAAGTAATATAGACTGGATGGGAGGTCCGTGTGTCTCTCTCAGTAATATACAATGGATGTGAGGTCTGTGTGTCTCTCTCAGTAATATACAATGGATGTGAGGTCTGTGTGTCTCTCCCAGTAATATAGGCTGGATGTGAAGTCTGTGTGTCTCTCCAGTAATATAGGCTGGATGTGAGGTCTGTGTGTCTCTCCCAGTAATATAAACTGGATGTGAGGTCTGTGTGTCTCTCCCAGTAATATAGGCTGGATATGAGGTCTGTGTGTCTCTCTCAGTATTATAGGCTGGATGAGAGGTCTGTGTGTCTCTCCCAGTAATATAGGCTGGATGTGAGGTCTGTGTGTCTCTCCCAGTAATATAGGTTGGATGTGAGGTTTGTGTGTCTCTCCCAGTAATATAGGCTGGATGTGAGGTCTGTGTGTCCTGCCAGTAATATTGGCTGGATGTGAAATCTGTGTGTCTCCCAGTAATATAGGCTGGATGTGAGATCTGTGTGTCTATCCCAGTAATATAGGTTGGATGTGAGGTCTGTGTCTCTGCCAGTAATATAGGCTGGATGTGAAATCTGTGTGTCTCCCAGTAATATAGGCTGGATGTGAGATCTGTGTGTCTCTCCCAGTAATATAGGCTGGATGTGAGGTCTGTGTATCTCTCCAGTAATATTGGCTGGATGTGAAATCTGTGTGTCTCCCAGTAATATAGGCTGGATGTGAGATCTGTGTGTCTCTCCCAGTAATATAGGTTGGATGTGAGGTCTGTGTGTCTCTGCCTGTAATATAGGCTGGATGTGAGATCTGTGTGTCTCCAGTAATATAGGCTGGATGTGAGATCTGTGTGTCTCTCCCAGTAATATAGGCTGGATGTGAGGTCTGTGTGTCTCTCCAGTAATATAGGCTGGATGAGAGATCTGTGTGTCTCTCCAAGTAAGGCCTCTTTCACACATCCGGTGTGCGCCTGACGGCGCCCCCGGCATTTAGCCGCAGCGCCGCATCAGAAAACCTGATGCGCCGCTTGCGTTTTTTTTTGCATTGACTTGCATTAGCGCCAGATG